>DWCF01003093.1:0-20953 GCA_018230265.1 Delias oraia | reverse complement strand
CCCTCCGGTGAAGTGTCCTTTAGTCGTCTCTTACGACATCCCATTAGGAAGACTGGGAGTGGTACTATTCTGATCCGATAACCACACGGAATATAATATTATAATATAAATATAATATTCTTTTGCATTTTAATTTATGTTTATTTTGAGTATAACATAGTAACATAAGAGATTATTTAGATAATCATAGAGTAAACAAAAGAAACGACACGATCATCTACTTAATAACCTACGTTATCAATGCAGTGGTGTCTAATGAATAAATGTAAGTTAAGTCTATAAATAAATATTAAATACCTAAAAATTAAACAAAAAATTGTCAAATTTACAATTCGTTATATAAATGTCATATAGTAAAAAATCACATTTGTATTTATGTTGTGACGTCATATAAAATAAAGCAGACATGTTTCTGTATCTGTTTGATGCCGTTTAAGTAACAAATGCCTTCCATATCGTACTATGAAAATCCATCTGGGATTCAAACCCAAGAATTCTGCTCAGGACGCAGATATGGCAACTACTTAGCCGTGTAGACGATAAGTTAAAGGTACCAAAAATTATCGCCGAATCGTGTGCCTTGGCCTCGTGAGGGGTGGCAGAGCAGAGCGGCGCGCGAAGCGGTAATTTGTTCAGTAATGGCTCCCTCGGTATATCTTTAATCTGTTCACTAATTGGATAGTGGGCAGGGTCGAACTCCGAACGTATCATTGATCATTTCCACTTTCTACTTGTTACCACGCATTTCCAAGTCTAACTGAAAGTAGTTTTAGATCGGAACCAAGTGTATCGTACGTAGGTGTATAAAAATACTACACCACATTTTATTTTCACAAAAGTAACCCTTGTACTGACCACGGTCCTCATACATGAGAGACCGATTCAGAGAGAGAGAGAAAATCGAAACGAAAGCAACAGATCCAAACTATCAAAAAGAAAATGTTAAAAATATTTAAGCAATGCTATTGGGATATCGCTGAATGAATGGTAAACTTAAACGTAAGTTTTATATTTACGATATATTTTATTTATAAGTTTTGGGTACCTTGGCAGCTCGCTACGAGAACGGATCACATTAACTCTCCGCACGAATTATTTCTTTGTTCTTAATATATTGTTTTAGATAAAGAAAGCTGTTAATGCCGGAACTGGCGACGCAGCAGCGAGTGCAATAAATGGCAATTTTCACTAATCATCGTAATTAGCGCGCTGACTGTTTGTCAGGCGTAGTCCGGGAGTCAGACGGTGACACTGCCTTCCCTCCTAGGCAAATTAAAACGTTGTCCATCAGTAACTCAATTGTTAAAGTATTTTACATAAAATGTTCGTAATTAGAGACGTATTTATTTACCTTTTATTATTTTTTATAATTAATCTTTTATTGACAATAAATTATATATCGATATACAATGCAGATGTTTACAATAACTGTATTACATTAAGTAGAATTTTAAATAACTACCGCAGTTTTGGTTTTAATATTAGGCATTATTTCCGTCTATAGGAGAAGGAATGTTTTATATTCCTATTTTCAGTTGTGTCCAGAACACTTGAACAATAGGTACCAATATATTGCAACAAAAATCTTAGTAATTAAATTGAATAGTGACCACATTGAAGCCTTTAGTCCAAAGATTATAGATTGCATAATTTGTCTCTTTTCAAGATACGAAACATAGTTTGATCACTATATTCTTGGATTCTATTTGCAACTATGATACTCAACTCTCACGCTGAAAGGGGTGGGTCAGGGTGGAAATGTGTTATACATTAAGGTGCTAAGTAATGAAGCAGCAATCAAGTTTAATTAACTCATTTATAATTGAATGCGAAAAACTTGAGCGCTTTTACTGCAGACTGCATAAGTGCCTATACTTAGATTTTTTTATGAAAACGGTGGCAATTGAGCAGGAGGCTCATCAAGGATAAGCGGTTCTCCGCCCACGGACATCCCTAATCCTTGTCACGGGTGCATATCGTCCTTATAGGGATAGGTACCTACCCTCTTTTATAAAAGTCCTAAAGTGGTATTGGTTTGGAAATTCCACTGCAGTCAACTGAATCACAGAGTAATAGTTTAAAAAATACCTAATAATAGAATTAATCTATATATGAATATTTTAGTTTCTACATTCAATAAATAATGTAATTAATTTTAATATTCAATAACTATATGGCATTACCACATTTATAATTAATTTATTACATTCTTAAAGAGTACCTATCTTTTTTAAATATGTATTACCATCTGTTTGGATTTTCTCAAGACACTAGGTTGCTATCGTAATCAAGTCATTTTGTCTTTGAAGTTCTGCGAGCGAACATTAGGGATATTTCTATTTTTGAGTGTTTTTCTAAAATAAAATATATGCACAACAAAAAAAGTGAAATTATTTATTACTTAGGCTTAGATATTAATTATTAATTCTTAGTTGTTTTCGATATTTTTTATGGGTTTGCTGAATTTTATATATTATTGACTGTTCATTTACGAGATTAGGTATTATATAAATTTAATTTCGATTTAATTTGTTACAAAACTAGTGTTATTCAAGTATTCTTCACAGGTTCAAATAAAAAAACACAATATTTACGCTAAAATCTTTAATATTAACAGTTATATACTCTACCGTCACAATAAACTTTCTTACAAATAATATAATCTACGGGACCTTGCCTTGACTTGACACGTGCAACTGTCAGCGGTTTTTGGTATTTGACAGGTGATAGGATGACAGGCGACAGACGAAAAGCCCTTCATTACTGCGCTATAATCTATTGAGTTATAAGTAGGACACCGAAATCTCATAACGCGAAAATATATATCTTAACCAGGTACAGTTATTATTATTGTTACAACGTTATTACTAATGGTAGCTTTGAAACGAGTGTTTTAATAATGTAAAAAATATTAGTATTCCTTAAAACCTTTCACTATCGCCTAAATAGTCGAATGTATGTGTCGATTATAGCTATTGCAGTGCCTCTTATCAACCTAAAACATAAATAATTAAGAGGAACATAAAATTTGCGCAGACACCACAACGCCGTTTGCTAAAACTAGTATTTAATCATTTATAAAAATCAATGACTGACGCGCAGACTTACACTTCTATACTTTCATACAGATGCCAACATTTGCTCACTAGAGTAAAGAAAACTATCATGGTGACAATCAATGAGAAAAAAATGAAATTAAAATTATTGTAAATTTTAATAATACAGTGTAAACACCATGTAACGTCCATCGATTTAACGGTAAACTTAGTGCTTTAGTTGGTTTAGCTTGTCTTCCATCCACCTTTTCTTCTCTCCATTTAATGACAACTCTTTATAACGCTATAAAATGCACAGTCCCTTCAGTGTCGTTATATAGAGTTTACACTGTATTATATTTGGAGGAAGCAACATTATAGCAAATTATAATCTGCAAGAGAGATCTTGAGCCAATATAATTTGTAATGTTGCTTTCTTGTTTTTATATTAAAAAACTAATAGCACTTTTCCACAACGACATATAAAAGATATAGCAACAAAAATTCTCACATGGATTACAATTAACGGTGACACTATAGATTATAATAAAAAAATAAGTACATTACTTATCCACAAGATCTGTATCTTTAATAGGTGCGCTTGCGCAAAACCCATCGCTAAACTAAAATCGCCCAGATAACAGCTACTCGAACCGAATTTTTGATTGAGATATGATCTTATATTCCGAGAGTCCAATAACAATCCACAGAATAGTCAGGCTATCACAAAACTAGTTACGATAGTCAAGCAAAATGTATGAAAAGTGCCGAAAATGAAACCTCCATGGCCACAAAAGCCTGTACAATTTCTTTTCAAATGAAAACTATTATAGTGAATATAAATTTTCTCTCTTAAAACCCACGAAAGTACGTAATCTGTAAGAGTTTTCCGTTCCAATCAGGTATGTGAAAACTATTTCTCTCTCTAGTCTGTGATACGAAGCATTTAAGTGAATTGAAACTCCATTGAGTTTACTCATTAGCGACAATTATTGACGAGTTATCGAAACTAAACACAAAATTACAACTAAAATGTAACATGTAATGACTAGGCATTCCGTCATGAGATCTTGCGATTTGTACACAGCGTCCACAACGCGTATGTGCGGTAACATGCTTTCTGTTGAACCCGGCACGTGCCACAAGAAATTCTCGATATAAATGTGCTTGATAACTGATTAATGAAGTTTTAGTTAAAGACTTTCAGGTTTCTAGTGCGCGTGAAATGGATATTTTTTAAAAAATTCTCTCCGATTCGTCCGTGTAGTAACAGATCGTAGAAAATTTAAACGAACTTTAATAAGATAAGGTGTAACATCATGGTTATAACAAATTAAACTTATATAACAAATTTATTGAAGAGACATTTCTTTTCGTAATTTTACATAGAATACAATCGGTAAACCAATCCCTGAGTCAGTATTTTTTCAATCAAAAATTATTGAAGAGGGACTGATTTTAACATGTCTAATAAAATATCAACAAAAAAGTATCTGTTACAAATTGGACCATGTTATTAAACACAGAATTGATTATAAATAATAATTAAAATTCGTGAAGCATTACGAAATTATATACGAATGATCGACCCAACAGGCAGCCCCGAGTTACAACGAAAATACTCCTTCGATATAATAAAAATACTAAAAAAACCTAACGTCTTACTTATTTACAAAAAAAAACCAGTTAAATGACAAAACTTATTTCACATTAATGATTTATTTATAACAAAAGAAAATTTTGTCGCCCACCTCGTCTTCTTAGTGCAAACGAATTGTACGGCTGTTGACACATGAGCGGCGTTCATTTGGCGACCGATTTTGCGATCGCGAACACGTCTGTATGGAGAGAAATTAAAAGGCACATATTACGACAAAAATTTAAGAAATCACGCGTTTGCCAATGACTCGGGAATGAGTCACACAACTGAATCGCTCGTGAATCGTCCTACTTAAGCTGGATCTAGTAACACCGACTATTGCAAGTTCTATAGAAACATAGTAGACAGGGATATGTTTGAACATTTAATAAGTTAAGGCGCGTATTGCGAAGTTTCATGAAAATACTCATTTTTTTACATGTACACTGTCGATGAAAATTAAAACCAAAACAATATATTTCTTTTCTCTACAAAAAACTTCTTATATGCAACCTCTGCTAAACGCGCCGAAACTCGTAATATTGAATAAAATCGATATTCCCTAACGGCGCGTATATCTATCCGGATGAGGTCGTCTCGGAGGGTTTAAAACTGAAAAATAAATTTTAATTAATAACATAGATACATTTTCATATTAATTTATAAAATACTGGAAATATTTGCTTGTTGAGGTAGTTGAGGCAACTTTATTATTTCTAGGTATAGTGGGATCTCGACAACTCAAGGAAAATGCTAAAAATGAGTCAGTGATTTTTTTTGAATGAACATAATTTCTAAATACATAGGATTTATTTTCTAAACATTTGACTTGTAAAGCTGCGGTTTATAAGAGTATTTTTCGACTAGTGGAGACAGCAATTCGACTTAGATTTTTGGTACATATTTATTTATATGAATTTAAATGCACTAGAAAAAACTAAAAAATAGATTCCCCAAACTTACACCAGACATTCCTTTTGAATTTTATTGCTATGATTTCGGAGAAGTCCAGACGTTAGACGCCACAACATTTTAATAACTACGACTTACGGAGTCTCGTTTTGAAAGTGGAGATACAGAAATAAAATATTCTTATCAAGGCCTCATAGGGAAATAGCATTTTGTTCGAGTAACAAAATCTTATTAATTGGAATACCGCGTGTTTAGTCGTTCAGCGGAAGGAGATAGCATTTTTTTCCGACTTAATGAGGATTTCGAATAAACGTTGTCGAGATTCCACTGTATTTATTAAAATCAGTTTCCAAAAGGAGCTTGTCTATAACGAACCAGTCAAACATTCCAACTTTCTATGTAATGATAGATAAAAGTTGAATGTTGTATTAGAAAAACAATTTGAAATGTTTTTTACGTCTAATCATGCGCGCTTTCGCGATGGCGCTGCTTTCGTTGCCACGAAACTATAAACAGTGGCTCAGATAGGATTGGCTTAAACTTAAAGAAATGCCTTCAATACCTGGATGGACCGGCCCTGGCGATCGTCTGCACCACGTACCTGGAGACATCTGAAAATAATGTAATCTAACTTAATTCGATTCCCTTCCTTAACAAGTTTAGCCTGATTCAATACGCACGAGGCTATGAATGTACCTCGAGTCGGGGTCTCCTTGGATTTAATATCAAGCGCGAAACGCTCAACGAGACACTGGAGTCAGCGGGAATTCTACCGGCTGATGTCAATGAACTACGGAGTTCCGAGTCCCAAATGTCCTCTCGCAAGAGAAGAATTCGTCAAATCATTTCGCAAATCACTTATATTTGTCATAGAATCATTGTAATGTGCATCTAATAGGAAGCAATAGCTATTTAATAACTAATTTTATCAATCAACGTCATCTATTATAATAAATCTGTAGAGAAGTTAAGTCTGTACATTGAATACATTTCCAAAACAACTATCACGTGATTAGTGATCTGTAGTCTGTCTGTATATTCGTTATAGACACAGTAACGTCTTTGTGGAATTTAACGAAACTTGGTACAATCATTGTTCATATTTCTGGGCAGGTAATAGTATATTTTTCATCACGCTTCAATCAATAAAAGAAAAATGGTGATGGGAAATTTATTAATGGGCGCGGTAGCTTGCGTACCGGGCAGGACCACGTCTGCCGAGTCCACTAGTACGTAATAAGTCATTTGTCGTGAGACTTGATTGAAAATTACATTTATAGTGGTATATCAATTCGCGTTATTTAGCCTTATTCTAGAAGTGATAAATAAGTGTAAACTGGACCAATATTTTACTATGCATCCTGAATTTCCAAATAATGTTGAAGACTTTGACACAGTCATACATATTAAATACTATAAAACCAGTTCACGCTAAACATATGGATACTTTGTAGTCAAAAAGGCTTTTCTATTATAATAGATATTTCTATTATACAATAAAAAAAAGAATTTTAACTAATAAGGAGGCTCACCTGTCGCAATAAATACGGGGGCCTATACTGCACGGGGAAAGGGTTCTCCCGGAACATTCCTCTATTCCTATCCCGGTCGCCCCGGTCTGGCCTGTCTGGCCGTATGACCGCTCGTGGACCGGCTTCGCACTTTTCATCGCGCTCGGGCCGAGCTCGGTACCTGAAATCCGTTCTCTGCTCTGGCCTATTGTCGTATTTTCTGTCGTTATCTGAAATTATATTTGGCATAATTTAGTATTTTTGTCAACTTGTGGACTTAAGTGACATTTTTAATGATATATTGGCCAATTTGCACAATATCATTATAAATATATGTCTTTATAATATATTGCAAAGTTTCATAAGACTTTGTTCGGTCCGTTAAGCATACATATATTGTTTTTCCTTTATTGCACAGACCGCACGTAGTTTTATTTCCTAGTTCATCACACACAAACTTGAAGAACCTTAAGCCTAAATAACAAAGCATAACCCTTAAAGTTTTGGTCCTTCGAGCCGGATAAGAGACGAACATCAGCGTAGCTAGTAGTTTAGCTAGTTCGGTAGTTTTTGCGTGAAAAAGTAATAAATATCCACCCATCCAACCAAACTTAAGCGTTTATAATATTAGTAAGATGTATCAAGTGCCTTCCATAATAATAATGTTAGAATTGGTGAACGAAAACAAAGAAATAAACATTTGAGTTTATTATTATTTTTATAGTATAGCGGAAAAGGGGGCAGGTGGGACACCTTTATGGTAAGAGAATGCTGCTCATGGACAACCGCGCCACACTCCGCGCATTGCTTGTGTTGCAGACTTTTACGCCAATTAAGCGGCATTTTTAAGAGCCTCCGATATCCTCACACACTCTGCGAAACACAGTACAAGTACCAAGTGCCGTTTCACGCTGAGTATTCTGTGAGCCCGTGGTAACACTTCGGACGACCGGCCCAATTAGTGCGTCAGCATATGCTTGAACATGGCTCTCCGACTGGAGAAAACTTGTACGCACCCGTGCCACGGATTTGCAAATAATACATTATTATAATTATTAACTACTCAAATCGCAAGTAGTAGAGTGCGTATAGAGACGCTATACGCTTTAAAATATGAAAATAAACACACGAGAATGTAAACTTACAATTATTCTTCGCTTGTATGTTCCGTATCGAATTGACGATCGCGCGTGCGGCCGAACTCAGTTGTGTGTCATCATGGCTGCTTCTCCTACAACAAGGTAAAATTACGTGCGATATAGTCCAATGAGAGCAACGAACTTAGACATAGCCATTCATATTGTATGTAGAAAATTATTTCTATGTGTTTTGATGGTATAGCGGATAACGGAGTAGACGGGTCTCCTACATAGTAAAAGAACACTGCCGCTCATGGACAACCGCGCCACAGTTCGCGCATTGGTTGTATTACTGACCTTTTACGCTGCTAAAATTAAAACCACTGATATTTTCCTCATTTAGCGATACACAGTAAAAGTACAGTTTCAAGTACAACTACTATTACACGCTGCGTATTCTGTGAGCCCGTGGTATCACTTCCGACGAGCCGGCCCAATTACTGCGTCCGCATATGCTTTAGCATGGCTCTCCGACTGGTGAAAACTTGTACGGCATCACTTTTCAGAAGCCGAATAAAATAAAATTATAAAAAAGCACATACCCGTTAACTGTGCCATTGTAATTGGAGGGATAACTCCCCAGAATCCCACTTCCGTCGTTGCCCCGCCAGTCTGTTTTCCTCTCATTCTTGTCTTTCGTATTCATCTGCGACATCTGAAAATTTGTATGGATGGATGGAAGTTTGCTCCTCTTTCACGCAAAAACTACCGAAGTTTATACATCATAATAACACATTGTGTGGATTGTCCAAAATATGACGGTAAGTGTCAAGAAAGTAGGAAAAGTCTAGCATAGGTGAGCTATTCTGGCGTGCGCTGCCAAAACCGTTGAAGTTACGCATATGCATACAATAGAAATGTTTATTTAAATAGCCTTATGTTTTTCGTTTGCTCTTATGTTTAAGCCATCGCAACCATAATAGTGAACCATAACTCCGATAAAAAATTGATAATTGAATGCAGACACACTTGGTAGTAATAAATTGATTCCCGAATTAAAATAGTGATGAATATAGGATATTTTTATTCGACTACAAAAATGGAGAGTATGTTTTTAATATATCGGTTTTTCGGGTTTTATTTGAATTCGGTTGGTGATGTACCTGGCAGGATGATGTCTGCCGGGACAATTTATCGTTTATATTATTAATAATCCATTGTTAAAATTTATGATAAGTAATAATCTAAACGAGATGGTTGGAGATATAATTTAAACGTGATTCATTATCATCACCATCAGTTCAGCCGTGAGACGTCCACTGCTGGACATAGGCCTCTCCCTTGGACTTCAATGAGAACCTGTCCGGCGACCTTTATAAGGTCGTCTGTCCAAACGTGATTACATCGGCTTTAAAACATTGAATTTAATCTAATAAGTGGCTATAGAATCAGAGGCAGTAAATGCCACATTAAAATGAGTTAATTATGGCGCCATCTCGTTGAGTCAGTTACACTTTAGCATATTTTTTTTAACCATGAATGAGCTCATGGCTCACTCAGCGAAACACGGTAGAAGCACCGTTTCAAGTACAACTACCATCTCACGCTGAGTATTCTGTGAGCCCATGATATCACTTCGGACGAGCCGCCCCAACTAGTGCGTCCGCATATACTTCAGCATGGCTCTCTCACGGGTGATATATGACCTTTCTGTTTTCCTGTACTCTAAAAAACTATTAAATTCTCAAATGTTTGTTCGGTATTTGTTTCACGTCGGCACTACGTTGCACGTTGTACGTTTTAAACATACCTGCTCTTTAATTTGTTTTATTTTAACCGCGATTTCTGTGGAGTCCGCATCGTCCCTTTTCTCTTGTGGCGTTTGAGGGGTGTTGCGTGATGAGTTTGGAAGAGAGTTGCGTTTCTTTTGCGTTATGCTATTCCTCCTCTGTACTTCGGGAATCTTCTCCATTGTTGGATAAACCGGCTGGCATATTGGGTAGGGTTGATGCAGAACCTGGAATGAATCAATTTTATAAGAGACTTGTTAGCGTGATGCTACGGGTTCCTATGGGTTTTTAAAATTACTCTCTTCAAACTAACAGGCTGAATATATAAAAACATAAATACAACCTCTTCTATTTACATAGCTTGTAATATACAATATAATATAATATTTTAATATAATATATTTAACATAAGTTTTAGATATTTAAGCTGAATTGTATTAGCATTTCAATTTTATTGCTATAATAGAAAAAGATTTTATCACTGAATGATTTATAGCCAATTTATTTGAATCGATTGAATGTTTAAGACTCGTAGAAAAAACATTGGGAGTCTAAGGAAGGCTATTAATTAAAATTCATCCGATTCATTCGAAGTGGTACCAAAAAGCTGGCTACACAGCCAATGCGCGGATTGTGGCGCGGTTGTTCATGGGCGGCGGTGTTCTCTTACCATATAGGAGACCCACTTGCTCTGTTGTCCGCTAAAGAATAAACAAATATCCCACGGCTCTGCAAGTAGATGGTGGTGTCCATGGGCAGAGGACCGCTTATGTATTTTGCCACCGTCTTCATAAAACAAAATATTTTTTTGATAAATACCTGTGGATATACAACATTGTACGGCTGGTAGCCTATATTGGGACAGACGATGGGGTAGACGTCGTGCAGCATTAACTTAGGCGCAGCCGGACTAGCTATCGGGACAGGTGGCTGGAGGCCTTGCCATTGGATTGGCTCCTGATACGTCTGCGAGTTATAAAGCTCATCTTTCATTTGTGTACATTTTAATAATCAATAACGTTGTTTTAACATTTTAATAATTAATTTTGTATAAATTTGAATATAAAATTGTCATCTCAGTATTAATTACCATACTCCTCCGAAATGGCTGCTATCTATTTTTCCTCACCCTGAGTGATAAGGGTGATTCACCTCAAATATTTTCTTTAATTTTTCCAATAATTTTTTTATCATTTGACATGAAAAAATACATAGAACCCTAAATTTTGACCCTTCTACCATTATCCCTTATTTATTAATAGGGACATCAGTCATTGATGTGGCAAAACAACGTCTGCCGGGTTTATCTAATAATATATAATATATTATAGTATCAATTGGCAGCTAAACGCTACATAATCTAAAAATTAGTTAACCATGGCGAAATCTAATTTAGTTCAGTGTAGGTAAACCCTATTAATTTGAGGTTTACGATCGATATTGGTACCAAAGACATCTAAATGCCAAACGGGAAGATATTGATATATTTTAGTCGAATACCATTTTTCAACATTGTCTTGAAATATAGCTACAATGTGTAAATACGGTGTTGTCAGGCACCTTAAAATTTAAACTTTTTTGAAAGCCTCATGATGGAAAGCTAAGTGGTTTAATAAGTCTACCATGAAGAGAGAGGTATCGGGTTCGAATCCCGGTCCGGTTAATCATAAATTATAATTTAATTTTAAATTTATTCGGTATCTGGACGGAGTTGACAGTGGCCGGGCGAGTGTTTTAATGCTGTCGCACCCGTGGAAGAGCCATGCTGAAGCATATGCTGACGCACTAATTGGGTCGGCTCGTCCGAAATTATACCACAGGCTCACAGAATACTCAACGTGAAACGGTATTTGTACTGTGTTTCGCCGAGAGAGTGAGGATATCGGCGCCCCGTAACATCCCGCTGAGGCGGCGAAAAAACCGGCAACACAACCAATTGCCGGACTGTGACGCGGTTGTCCATGAGCAGCGGTGTTCTCTTACCGTATAGGAGATACACCTTCTCCGTTTCCACAATACTATAAAAAGAAAAAAAACATTTTTTGTAAGATTTTGCGATATAAAACTATTCCTTCAATGCATTTAATAGAGTAATTTACCGGATAATGTTGAAGTGGTGGCTGCAGTATCACATTCGGAACAGGATAAGAAGGCATCATAGGCACTTCTAATGGATTATAGCCCATGCTATACCTGGAGAATTGTTTTTTATGAAAATTCAACTAACTTAAACTTTTAATTTTCTTAAAATTCAAACACAATTTTAGTCTCCAAATGAGAGATAACATGAAATAATCGTGATTCAATTAATAACGTATCACAGTATTTATATGGTTAATATTTCAGCTTCGACGTAATATCTATGAATGTTGATTTTAGAATTTTGCTTTTCTGCAAACAATATACTTAGATACGAGTCTCACGATATATTTATAATAGATGCGTTTAACTACAATTGTTATGTTATTTTAATATAAACATCGGAGGCCGTACAAAAGTGCCGCTAAGCAGCGTGAAAAGCCGGCGACACAACCAATACGCGGACTGTGCACGTGCGCGGTTGTTAATGGGCGGCGGTGTTCTCTTACCATATAGGAGACCCACCTGCTCCGTTGTCCGCTATAGCATTAAAAAAATGGAATATAATTAAAAATTATAGAATATATATAGCCCAAATTAAGAATTAAGGCAAATACCCCCATGGAGAGCCGAAGGGGAGGCCTATGTCCAGCAGTGGAGCCCTACAGCTATACGATGAAATTTAGAATGATGATACTCACCCCCGTTGTAGAACCGGATCTTGGCATCCGCCGTAAGCGTTAAACTCTGTTGGGTACGGGTAACTGGGATCTGTACATAAAAGTAAAAGAAATAAAATAATAATTATATTTAGAAAATAATTATGAAAGAATCACTTAAGAGGATACAAACAAATACTGAATATTTTGAGATACCATGAAGCAAGAGGTATAGGGTTCGAATCCCACTCCGGACAATTATAATTTAATTTATAATATTCCTTCTCTGGAATGGCTTGAGTCAGGCTGGACGAGTGTCTTAATACTGTCGCATCAATAGAATACTCAGCGTGAAATTGCAGTTGTACTTGAAACGGTACTTCTACTGTGTTTCGTTGAATGAGTGAGTATATCGGGGGCTCTTAAAAAACCCGGCAACACAATTAATGCGTGGACAACGGCGCTGTTGTACATGGGCGGCGATGTTCACTTACCATATAGGAGAACCAACTGCTACGTTATGCGCTATAGCATACAAAAACTGAGAGATCAGCGTCAGGGTCCAGAGTAAGTTTTAATTTTTAAAAAAAATATATTTCGAGCCGTACCTATACGGAAAGTTGTATCGTTGTGAGGTGATGGCGGCAAGTGTTTATGATCTTCCATTCCTATCATCGGCTGATAAACTGGCTGCATTGGTTGGTCCTGGAAAGGATTTCACTTACATCACAATATCTTTAGATATTCCATGTTTAGCAGCGAGTTATCTATTTTAACTGATAACGATTCAAATCAATTCTTAATTTCTTTCGAACTTAATGCATTATGTATGTTACGCATATGTATGAAATCCGTCATTGTATACAATGCATGGGAAATGTAACTCCTAAAATTGGTCGAAAATGTGTGAAGTTACTCACGAATGCTAGGAAACCTATATATTTCCTAAGTTGCATTCTATCAGCGCGTACGCACTAATTTAACATAATCACAATTAATTTTAATTACAAACAGATTTAGTTTTATACATTTCCTATAACAATTTGGGATTTTTATACAATACTTAGAAAATGTATACATTTCGCAGAACATCTGGGTATCAAATAACCTTTCAAATAATATTACATACATTTCCTAAATATCTTCGAAATTGTATAATCATTGTATACAATTCCTAGGTTTCATACATTTCCGGTAACATATTTATCGATAATATATAATATCGATTCATGGAGAATAAAAAACATTACTTTATGAGACTAAAGCTGATTTCTTCTTAAGAATATCAATAGATATATCCCATCAGAACTTCGGGACTCTCTATCAAAGGGACTCTCTATCAGTTCTAGTTACAATTTCATTTTTTTAAATATCCATGTGAGAGCCACGCTGAAGCATAAGCTGACGCACTTATTGGGTCGACTAGTCCGAAGTGAGAACACGGGCTCACAGAATACGCAGCGTGAAACGCTACTTGTATCGTGTTTTGCAGATTAAGGATATCGGAGACCCTTAAAAATGCCGCTTAATTGGTGTAAAAAGCCGACAAAACAACCAATGCGCGGACTGTGGCACGGTTATCCATTAGCTGCGGTGTTGTCTTACCATAAAGGAGACCCACCTGCTCCGTTGTCCGCTATACTATAAAGAAGGTAGAATATATAAACTATTGAGATATAAATAGGATTGCATAAAAAAACTTACCATTCTACACGGATTAACGTAGGGATACGGCTGAGGTAGTGCTGGGTACATTACGTTGGTCAGTGAAACGGATCCTTGAAATAATGGCTTAATTAATTTTAAATACCTTAAATCTTATAAAAGCTACCGCCTGTAATTACAAAACATTGACAACGATTGCACTACAGCAATAAAAACAGGATTTGAGACGTCATATTAAAAATAATTTATAATGAATGGAAAATACTTATCAATAGAGACACATATCCTGCGAAGGCAGACACATTACTCATATCGCTAACACAGACTTTCCTGGGTTCTTTTATGATATTGACTTTGTATGAATTTTGAGAGCCTCGTGGCTAAGTGGTTTAATAAGACTACCACGAAGCGAGAGGTAGTCCGGTTCGAATTACGGTCCGGACAAATATAAATTATAATTTATTCGGTCTCAGGAAGGGCTTGACAATGGCCGTGCGAGTCTTAATACTGTCGCACACGTGGGAGGGCCATGCTGAAGCATATGCTGACGTACAATTTGGGCCGGCTCATTCGAAGTAATACCACGTGCTGACAGAATACTCAGCGTGAAACGGCACTTGTACCGTGTTTCACAGAGTGAGTGAGGATATCCGACGCCTTTAAAAATCCCGCTTCAGTGGCGTAAAAAATCGGCAACACGGACTGTGGCGCGGTTGTCCATGGGCGGCGGTGTTTTCTTACCATATAGATATCTTACCATTGGAAAATACAAAGCGTAATTTGCACAAAATTATACTAATTTATGGTTTATTATAAATATTTTATGCTTAAATTTTATATATTTACTGATATTGGGATCTTGTATGGGCACTGGTGGTATTTTATTCTGTGCCATGGCCTGAGCTTCCGTCGGTTCTTGGTGATAACTTACAACAGCTTGAGGTGGAGGAGTTATCTGAAAGAAAAGACATGTTCTACGTAAGCATTAATGGCGTATAATAAATTATATATTTAATAAATTATAAGTTTTGTTCCGATCATTTCACTATTCTAATAACTCGTTTGTAATAGGTACATATTGAGTAAATGTTCATGTTTATTGAAATTATTTATATTAAAAAAACTGTTTGTGTGATATATATAGATTTATATATAAATGTAAATATAATATATTTTTTAATAGTATAACGGACAACGGAGCAGATGGTCTCCTTTATGATAAGGAAACACCGTCGCCCACGTATGCGCATTGGTTGTGTTGGCGGCTTTTTACACCAATTAATCGGCACTTTTAAGGACCTCCGTGGCTCTCCCATGGTTGATATATATTAAATATACTACTTTTGTTTCTATTATAATTTATTATTATATTATAATTATAAAGATTTTGTAAATGATGTCACGCCTGGGAATTAGGTGTTCATGCCATGAATTCTCAGATATTTTTTTGTTATCTTTTTACACCCACTAAGTTTATCTCGCCAGTTTTTCTCAGTGGGCCTAGCTTGGAACCGGTGCTAGACTGATTTTGACGTTCAAAGAGTTGCATTTTTGTATTTATATTTAGTAAAATTATTTCATTTCAGTTACCTCATCATTCCTAAATCCTTGAGCGTAGCTGTTATTGTTATACTCCTGATTCTGTTGATACTGAGCCTCGGGTGGTTTCCTATTCTGATTCTCAAATGTTCTGTTCTCGAACGCCGGCCGCTGATTGGACGAATCATAATATCTCTGATTTGGCGACTCGAAGGACTTCCTCGCATTAGCAGGCGACGCATTTGAAGGGGCTTCATACTGCGCTCGCGATTCGTACGACTTTTGAGATTCAAACGATTTTTGTGTTTCTAACTGTTTTGGCTTGTCAACGGGTCTTTGCGTTTGGCTTTCGTAATGTGCATCTTCGTAGCGTTGTTCAATCACTTGTGGCTGAATATCGTATGGTTCATTTTTTTCGAGATTGGTTTCTTGTTGCTGATCAGGTTCAGGCGATTCTGTATCTACTATTGGCGACTTGATGGGACTGTTCGGTAATGAATTTGTTTTAGATTCTTGAGGTGAAGTCTGAAAAAGGAGAATAGAATCGATAAAATTTCAATGAAATAACTTCATTACGTAAATTTAAAACTATTCAGGAAATTATATATATATGCGGTACAGTTTGTTACTATTTCCTTTGCCTTACTGCTTTGAAATCGACGTATGCTTAATTATAAATAAAAAAAATTAACGTCAACAGATGTTGTAAATAGATCACGTCAATTATCAAATGATTGTTAAATCCTATAATTAATGAGAATAATGAAATACCTTATCATTGTTACACTTCTGGCCGCCATTTTGTCTGCACTCGCAACAGCACTTTCTGCATTCACTCGATGAACAGTCGCATTCTGAAAAAACACGGTAAATTTTTTAAATATTTAACAAAATAACACACAATACATAACCCTGTGTATTCTATTCCACGTGGAGACATTATAGGACGTATTTAACAGCAACTTTAATAATGTAAATTGCAATACAACAGTTTTCTGGAATCAGCCTAGTTTTTACATATACAATGGAATCTCGTCAACTCGAATCTTGTTTATTTAAAATCCTCGGTAAGTCGAAAAAAATGCTATCCCCTTCCGCTGAAGCTCTAAATACGCGATCTCCAATTAAATAGACTTTGCAACTCGAACAAAATGTTATTTCCCTACGACGAATTGATAAAAACTCGTATTTTAAAAACGAAACTCCATAAGTTGTAGTTAGTACAATACGGTGTCGTCTCACTTGGACTTCTACGAAATCATAGCAATAAAATTAGTAAATTAGTTTTTTCTAGTGTATATAAATTTATATAAACAAATGTGTACCACAAATTTAAGTAGAATTTTTTATTTTCAACTTCACAAGTTCAAAAATATTCTTTAAACCGCACCTTTATAAGTCACAGTTTTAGCAAATAAAACCTACCACTAAATTATTCTTTTCTTGAAACCTGACTAACTCAATTTTTTTAGCATTTGCATTGACATTCGAGATATCGAGATCCCACTGTAATCTGTAAGATTTATTTATTGTTTATAGTAAAACAAAGTATTAAACACTTAACAACCAAAATTAGTAACAATCTTCTATAATAAAATGTAATCATTTAACTTACCAGTAACCATAAACGAATTTTGCTTTTCCAGCTTTCCCCTACGATTTTCATTTGCATCATTCTGAAAGAGACAACTATATCATAAATAACAATTTGGTTATATTTCCTATTGTATAAGAATTTATTAAAAATTGCCATTATTCCAACTAACAATAAATATTATCATCAAAAATAAATTAAATTCGTTAATTTTTACAGCTTTTAAAACAGGATCCCAGAAAATGTTCAAAATCTTTCTGTAAATAAATTAAAAAAAGCTGTTAAGGGACGATTGTGTGACAAAGCATACCATTGTAGTAATGATTTTGTAAACGATGTCACGTCATGGGAATAAGGTGTTCATGCCAGGCATTCTCAGAGCAAATTATTTGTTATAAGTATCCCACAGAAGCAAAACATTACACCCACTGAGTTTATTTCCGGTTCTTCTTAGCTTGGAACCGGTGGTAGACTGATTTTGACGTTCAACAAGCTGAATTTTTGTATTTATGTTGAATAAAAATATTTAATTTCATTTAAAACTTGCGATTTTTTTTTAAATAGAAATAGTTTTACTAACCTTATCGTTAGGTTGCTGGTATATAAGGGGTGGATTGGCGGGATCGAAATGGTATATAGTCCCATCCGGGTTTGTCAAGGGACGCCCAGTCTAAAAAATTTTGAAAAAATTTATTTTTTATAGCTACAGTTTTTTTTTTAAATATTTGTTATATTTCAAAGGATAAAGACTACATATTTTGTAAATTTCACTCCTAATTTATCATTTGTGAAAATACCAAATGTAAACAAGATTACCAAATCGTAGAAAATGTAATAAACAATATCTTATTCAAATCTTTTAATACTGATGTCTAAATACCTGTGGATGTATTACAACCGCTCCAGGTGGCACTGCGGATAAATCAGTGACTGCCCATACCAGGGTCGCCGCTTCACTTCCCGGCTCGGGACTTGCACCGCCTTAATATAAGAATAACGGACAGAATTGAATCAATGTACTAAATAAATTAATTACAAATACTTTTAATAAATTAAATCCGTTTCTGATAAATTTTTAAAATGATACATATAGGAAAAATATTTTCATACTAAGCACAAAATGATAAATATCAGCATGAAACGGTACTTGTACTATGTGTGAGTGAGGATCGTGACTTGGTTGTCCATTTCTAACCATAGAATAGACTCCCCTTGTCTCTTTTTTAAAGTATAGCGGACAACGGAGCAGGTAGGTCTCCTATATGGTAAGAGAACAGCGCTGCCCACAGACAACCGCGACACAGTCCGCGCATATAACAAAAAGGCCTTATCGAACAATATATTTCATATAAAAGCACTATACCAGTCGGTGAAGGAGTTACTGAGTCAGTGCTTCGTAAACTTAGTGTTTTGTATCCAGAACTGGACGGAGATAGACGCCAGCTGCTTGAAGCTAGGTCCCCTGAAAATGAATATTTTTGAATGTAGTAAGCTATAGGTAGGGTTTGTTAGTCCTATATAGACTACAGTCCTGTATTGCTGTCAGACCCAGCCTACGGTAAGCTGTAAACACCTTTCTGGCCAACAGCGAGAAGCCGATTAAAAAGAAGAGACAAATCCAAACACAATTTTCACCCATGGCAGAGCCATGCTGAAGCATATGCTGACACATTAACTGGGCCGACTCGTCCGAAGTGATACCACGGGCTCACAGATTATTCAGCGTTAATTGGTAGCTTTTTAAGGGCATAGGGGACAACGGGGCAGATGGGTCTCCTATATGGTAAGAGAACAATGCCGCCCATCACCAAATTCACGGTTTGTTTTTGTGTAGCGTATTTTTAAAGACCTCCGATATCTCTACTCAGCTAAACACAGTAGAAGTATCGTTTCAAATACCGTTATCGTGACATAAGTTGTACTTGAAACGGTAGTGGCGGCAAAAGCCGATAACACAACCAATGCGCGAACTATCGCGCGGTTGTCTATGGTCGGGGTGTTCTCTTTCCCTATAGGAGACCCACCTGCTCCGTTGTACGCTATACCATAAAAAACACTAATCCTGAGCGCTCAACCAATCTAACAAACTTCATATTTTATTTATATAGAGATACATTGTTTTATATTGCACCTTGTCTGCTGAGAAGTCTCGGCTGCTGGGGCTCAGCTGTGTAGCCACCAAAGCTGTGACTTTTGGAAACCGCACCGCGAGAAGTTGCTTCCTGTCCACGTGACTCCAACGACTGTACCTTGAAGGTGTTTTTTAAAAATATATAAACTATATAAAATAAATACAAAATTATGTAGGGCAGAAGTATCATGTTTACACAGGCACACACTTTTTGATGGTATAAATCACCTCAAATTAACATTTCTGAATGTAATTTACCTTGACGAGTTTATTTCTATCACTGTCTGGAGTAAGTAGTTTAACTGGTCCAGAAGGAAGCCACGGCCATTGATTCTCATCTTGGGTACAGTTATCCTGGAAATATATTAAAATTACTTTGGCATGCTTATTCGTTTTTTAAGTCTATCTATATAGCAGTTCCTATAGCAGTTTATTTATTATACAGCTTAACGCGGTCTTTCATCTGAGCCACAGGCTCAGTTACAGTTGTCTACAGTTACTGTTAGAGTTCTATTACTGCTAATATATATAGTTATATAGCTAAATATATATAGTTGTCGTTCACGCGCCGATGTTGCAGGTGTGCGTGATTGTCGTGCTGATTCCAGACACGTGTGCGTGACGCACCATTGCTGGTCACGCCAAAATGTATATTTATTTTCTTACTAACGGAAACAAATATGAAAAACATTGTAACCAATCTAACAAATTTTTGCTTAAATCGGTAATTTAGTCGAGCCTTGAAGCATGTTTCATTTCTTAAACATGCTTGTACACGCGAATGCTCTTACCGTACTAAATATCCTCCGCCTAGCTCGCTCGTAGTCCCGCTCTCGTTGTTCGAGAGACTTACTGCGCGGTGCGTCCGACCCACCGCCGCTAGATTCCGACGCATTTCCGGCGCGTTTCAATATCGATCTATTCAAAATAAAAGAAAAAATACTATATTTTTCGATTAGGATTTACCATTTGAACGTCATTGACTCTATCTTAAAGTTTACTAAAACACTTTGCTACTTTAAATTTTCAATAAACATTCCAACTCGTCAGACCACGTACAAAACATCCTTAAACGTTTATATAGACCTATTATATAATATTAGGCAGTTTATATCATAACGCGTTGGCTGAAGTTTAATTTTCTATCAATAATTTAATACCTTAGCAGAACAGTTTACATTTATGGAAATGTTACCGAGTGCCTAATACAGTAGAATCTCGACAACTCGAACCTCGTTTAGTAGAAATCTTCATTAAGTGGTAAAAAATTCTATTCCCTTCCGCTGAAGCTCTAAAGACGCGGTATCTCCAATTAATTAG
>DWCF01003092.1:0-20958 GCA_018230265.1 Delias oraia | reverse complement strand
TTCCATCGTGTGGCGGGACGTCCCACTCTGCGTTTCCCGGTACGCGGTCGCCACTCGAGAACCTTTCTTCCCCATCGATTGTCGGTTCGTTGAGCGTTGTGGCCAGCCCATATCAGTACGGGCCAATATTAGTGTCAAATAGTACTTTTACGGTGTTTCGCTGAATTGCTGAGATTAACAGCTCATTAGTAAAAAATCGGCACCACAATTAAGGCTTGGGTCACGGAGCGATTGCCTAAATCTATGGCCATGGTCTTTTATCATCAGGTGAGCTTCCTGTCCTATATAATAGAGCCCTATATAAAATATATATTTACGATAAGGTTTCAACATCATCATCTTATTTAGTCCACTGCTGGACATAGGCCTCCCCCAAAGACCTATTGCGATCTTAAGCGATATGGATCCAGCGGTTGCCCACGACCTTTATGAGATCGTTTTTCCATCGCGTGGCGGGACGTTCCACTCTGCATTTCCGGTACGCGGTCGCCACTCGTGAATCTTTCTTCCACATCGGTTGTCGGTTTGTCTAGCAATGTGGCCAGCCTATTGCTACTTCAACTTACTGATACAGCAAGCAATGTCGGTAGCTTTGGTTCGTCTGCGGATAACCACATTTCTGATTTTATCTGACAGACACAGTCTGAGCATTGCCCTCTCCATAGCTCGCTGAGGGACTCTGAGCTTCCCCATCAGGCCTATCGTCAGCGACGATAAGTTTTATTAATAAATAAAAAGAAACAATGCTTTTCTCTATTGTAATCCAAAAGATTCAAGAGAAACTGTAATACAAAAGACTAATTATTTAAACAACTCGCAAATAAAAAGAAACTACGAATTTTCGACAGTATCTTAATGAGAGTTTCGCCTTAGATAAAAAGGTAAATAACATAAGTGAGTTACAAAAGCTTATATCTCAAACGTTTTCATTACCAACTATGTTGTAGGTTAGGTATTCTCACTATTATGAGGAAAATGACGAGATTAGAGACGTCGAGACGGCTTGTCTACATGATTAATGGGTTTCATTTTCTACCTCTGAGAGTCTACCTTTTTTATAAAGAATAAATAATTTGTTGTATAGTATGTCTCTTTATTCGGATTCCGGTGATTTTTTTTATCCTATAGCGGACAACGGAGCAGGTGGTCTCCTTATACGATAAGAGAACACCGCCGCCCATGAACAACCACACCACAGTCCGCGTATCGTTGTGTTGCCGGTTTTTTAAGCCGCTTAAGCGGCACTTTTCAGGACCTCCGATATGCTCACTCACTCTGCGAAACACATTACAAGTACCTTTATTACTAAGTAGTAATTTATCTAGTAGTAAATAAAGTAAGTATCTTTTTTCTTTATTACTAATTCAGTTATACTCTAAGTATAGTTCTATTAGATTGGAAAGATTTATAAATTTTTGTTTATCCATCGAAACTTAGTTTCGTGACATATTATGAAGGAGTAAATAGAATTAAATATTTCTTATGTATATATATCTTCCCTTCTATTTTGGACATTTTTTAAAACATAAAAACGTATTAAAATAACATAAGCGGCATCGATCTTTACAAATATACAATTTATTATATTTTTTACCGCCTGAATAATTTTTCGCTTGAATATTTTTAACTGAGTAGTATATCTATAACGTATTTGCCAGCTATAATTATAAAATAATTCTATAATTATAAAATTAATTAAAGATATGGAAACATTTTATAATACATACATATTTTTATATAGTTTACTATCTCATTTAATTTTGAATTTTGTTACTTCGAAAAGTAGAAGCTAAACAACTGAAAAATATCGAATAAGAAAATGTCGTTTGTACCAATTGTAGTAGCACTTAGGTGAAGTTCATAGTCAACACTCGAGTCGGCATGGAGACAGTTTGTCTAAATAGATTTACTAGTAAAACGGATTTCAGATTCAATTTTAAACTCAAATAATGGGAATTGTTCCATATGTGGGCTCTGTTAATAGAAATTAAGATTAGAGCTTACTCATTTCCATATTTTTATTAAGTGTTAAGAAACTTTGGTTTTAGTAACATAAAATAAGAAATATAAAAGTTACACAAGAGATATTTTCTATCAACTTTATCAGAGATCTGTACAAATGGTAGAAAAGTACGCTGATTACGATTTATTGCGTGTGCTATGTTTGACAAATAGAAGCGATCAAGGAGGGTTTTATTTTGACTAATGGCATACGAGCTGCTCGGTGTAGATTGAAACCCCTAAAACAGGACCAGATTAATTAAATTCAATTAATTTTAATAAACGTTATTATTTTAACATGCTAAATATTTATTGTTTAAAATATATATCATAAAATATAAACTTGATTTTCAGGTTTACTCAAGTGTGCTCAAAACACACACACACAGAACACACTTTGTCACTGTGTACTCAACATTTATTTCATGCCCATCATTAAAGAAGTTATTTATAAAATAGATGTATATGCTTGAGTGATTTTTTATAAATAAAAACATATTACATATAAAACAATCTTTTTTTACATGATTAGCTATGAAAAATAGTTTTATTCTAGTATTGGTAATGGTTAAATTTCATTAACAAAGTTAGTTCTGTATTGCAGTGTAAAAGCTATATATCATATTGTATAGTTTATCCAATGTTAAGCTTCGTAATCGAATTAATTATTCCTTTGTAACTAACGCAAATCAGTGTCTAACTAATTATCATATTACCTAAAGCGCAAAATCATTGATGTGTACATGTACTGACATGACATTAAGGCTTAATAGTTATGAATGAATTCTATGAGCCATTAATATATTTTGAGAAAATTTACATTCGTGTAATCGAAATAGCTTCATCATCATCATCATCATCAGCCTATGCAAGTCCACTGCTGGACATACGTCTCTCCCAAAGACCCCCACCCGTAACAATTAATAATTAATCCATCAGTTTTCACAAACTACATGCTTAATTTTAACGCGATCTAAAATTATAATTATATATATAATATATTACTTTCATTCCCAAGTGAGGTAAAATATGTGTCTATTTTAAAACGTGGGCGAGCCATGCTGACGTACTAATTGAGCGGGCTCGTCTGAAGGAATACCACCGGCTCACAGAATACTTGGCGTAAAACGGTACTTGTATTGTTTCTCGCAAAATCGGAGGCTCTTAAAAGTGCCGCTTGAGTGGCGTGAAAAGCCGGCAACACAAGCAATGAGTGGACTGTGGCTCGGTTGTTCATGGTCGGCGGTGTTCAATTACAATATAGGAGACTCACCTGCTCCGTTGTCCGCTTTAGAATAAAAAATCTGTAAATCTTACGTTAATGGTAGACTTGATAGAACCTTTTTAAATCGTTCTATTTGAATGTTTCTTTGTATTTGAAGGTGGTCGGAAAAGGTTAGTTATTGGTATACTTTAGAACAATATATAAACTTGGATATATTAAAAAAAAATTAAATTAATTTTGCATTCATAAAAAGGGTTTTTTTCATTAGGAGCTTTCATGTGCAATTTTATTAATATATTTTTTTCCGTAGAAATAATTTTTGGAGTAATTATTAAAAGTTTGTTGAATGTACATGTATAATAATTTTGTACAAGAGAGAGCTATTACATTACGATTAAAATTTTCTGGAGATGACAATATTTGAAATACTTGGCAGCACATTGGATAATATATGATTTTTTATTATCCTTTCAAAATGAAAATAACTATTATTATTTATATATATAACACAAAATATTAAAATGAATTATTTAACTGAGATATAGTTTATTAATGAATTATTTCAGAAGTTCATTAAGTATATTATATACGAATATAAACAAATTGTAACATTTAATCATGACATTACGTTATTTAAATAGGTGTACGTCAAATTTCATTTAAACTTAATATTGAAACGTAGTCAAGCACATGTATTGAAAGCAAGATGTATTGAAATTTCCACCATTGAATAAAAATGTAAGTATTCATCAGTTATTAAACAAAAATTACGTTACAAAACACTTCGCAAAGGTACAAATATATAATTTGTAACTGCTTTGATTTTCATTTTATTAAAAGAAAATGTATGTTATTTAGTAAAATAGATGAAAATCATTGATGGCTTCCTTTTATATCTAATGTAAGTGTATGCACGATGCGTGATTCCGTTAGAAGGCCGGAAGGAAGCATTCAGCCTCTTTTCTCTTAGGGAGACTTGCATCGGAGGTTTAATGTTTCGGGACTTGCATTCACTAAGTGTTCTTTAACTACAATACAATTTTACTTAATAATACAGCAAATGACCTTTATAACTGACCTTTATTTATTTATACCTTATAAATAACAAAAAAGAACGAATAATTAAAAATAATTAATTTATAATAGATGGCAACATTTGTTTCGTTGTTAGGATTAACTGCAGCTAATTCATTGTTACTTTATAAATCATATACACGGAACTGATTTTTATAAATTACAAAACACAAAGATAAGAACTACAGTTGCAATTTGAACTCAACATTTCTACATTACGAATTGATAACAAATATGAGCGAATTTTCGAATCGTCATTATCAAAGAGTTAAATTCAACCGGATATGGAAAGCTTATTACAATGTATGACATCGATTCGGGCATAATTTATGTTGATGTGCAATAAACATAATTTCAATACAGTGTTTACTGCTTATTAATACCACGTGAAATTGTAACGATTCGTTTTTCTCTTGCATAGTCAAAGCAATCATATTATTGTTTATTTAAGCTAATATTCTAAAGAGGAACGATTTTATTGTTTGTTTGTTTGAATTGGCTTCCAAACTACTTAACGGATTTGAAATTCTTTCACCTTTGGGAAGCTACACTCCCCAGTGAACTAAGTATTATATTTTTTAAAAAGGTAAGATAACTTACGCCAATCATGTAAACCAAGATATAAAAAATAAACTGAAAATTTCTTACATCGCGAAGGCTGCGAAAACTACAGAGTATAGAACAAAATATTATATTGCGCCTTTGCAGAACATATAATTATTTACAAAAAATGTCGGAACAACATATATCTTATTATTTATAGTTACTAGTAGTTACTAGTACTACTAGTTAATATTATACTATAGTTAAGCTAAAGGTGTTCTCCCATTATTGTTCCTACTATATTATTAAAAATAATTAAAATTCCATCTTTGTTAAAGCTCTTTAATCGATATCATAAAACAATGTTTGTTATGTCTACTATTAGTTTTGAGAAAATATTATTTTTTATTATTAAAATATAATTTGTTATTATTTAGTTGGAAAGATTTATCTAAATTGCTTATCTTTCTTCGATAAATTATTTATTCGTAGCTGCTTCTCAGTAAATCCTAGTAAATAATTAATTTTATACAAAGCAAGTAGCAAATTATCACTGTTGAATATTCTTATACTGAATCAGAAGGATAAATAAGATCTTCCCATAGTGATTTCATTATTCAGTGTACATTCAAAATTAATTTATTATATCATACAAATAATTATTCTAGTAGATAATTATTTCAGATTTACCAACAAACTATCCTATTAAATATATGTATATATTTAAAAGGTTTTTTAGTAATTTTTATCGTATATTGCATAACCTATATCTACTATAACCATACGACAACAAGGAATCGTTTTTTTAACATTAACAGGACGTGGTACCGCAAAAATATAAAAATAGTGTTTTTAAGTTATCTTGAAAGTGCAACAGACCGATTCATCGCCACATTCTGTTCCCGGCAAATAAACAAATTTTAATAACAACTAATACATATAGAATAATATTTTCTAAATGAAAAATTAGTTTTCTCACTTTGACATTTATTAATAATTTTTAATCATTTTCATATGTAATAAAAGATTTTTTAAAGTACTATTACTGTTTTTATTTTCAACTCAATGTAATCAATTTAAACAAGTGGTGGTGGACTTGGAATATACACCGTGTAAAATATAATATATAAAACGATAAGAAACACCAGGACTACGTTATTTATAAGACTAATGAAATCCAGCCATTCGTTATTGTGGATTTTAGTGAGAGTCTCAGATACCGTTGCTATTTGAGGAGACGACTGAACTATGTATCTAAGTGGAGTATTTTGAATTCTTGTATTTAAAAAAGAAATCCATGGTGGTGGAGCATCGCGCAACTTGGAGATGTGATTTAATAAAAATGATAACATTAGAGTAAATGCAGTAATAACTAACGATGCTTTGATGTAAATCAAAATAGTAGGCGTCTCTGGACTATGCTGCGGTATACTGTAATTTATAAGTTGTAAAATACTGAAATGGGACAGAAGGCTGAGACAGGCTATAGGTATCCGTACCGATCCAGAAACATCAAGAAACATTGAACATATCGTAAGCAGCATCAGTGCAATAGCTGGTGCTGTGATCAAAGTACCTAATCCCATGGCTTGCCTCTCTATTGTCAATTCAATATAAAATGTTTCATTTTCACGACTTTTTCCCTGTTCGTAATCCACAATGTTCCAAGTCCCTCCGTACTCCGCACCGATCATCGTCATTGCTCGGTCATTACCAAATGTTAGCACTGCTTTTCGTATCACAGAATTTTTTTTGAAATTAAATTCAAACCGACAACGCTGTGTATCGTATGGCCACGCAGCTAGCTTCGAAATGCACATGACTGCGAAGATAGTTCTTGGAGTACATTCCATTTTTCCATTGTGCATCACTTCACATGCTGGATTCCATAAAAAGTTGTATTGCTCTGCACTTTTTGAATTTTGAAAATAGTCCATTGGTGTCCAAGTATTGCTGGCCGACACGAGTGCTTTATTTATATCACCATAGTCTTTTGGATCCCATGTGAAGCGGGCATCAGTCCATCGTAACATAACCCAAGTATAAATACTGAAAACTTCTTCCCCTGCGTCAAAGTAGAAGTACTTTAATATAAACGAGACACTGACGTTTGTTCGATGCTCTGGAGGCATGGAACGAGTTTCTTTACATACTTCGTTTAAATATACGTTTAGTTTAGTTTCCCAAGACAATTCAGGTTGCATTGGTATTTCTTTGCAAGTAGATTGAGAGTTAATATCCTCACAATTGCTCACAGCTAGCAATAGAGAAAGAAAACTGATCACCAACATGACTGCTATTCAAATGTTTAATATGTAACAAGAGGCAAAAACGCCCATTGCAGATAAATTGTAATCGATATATGAAGTGGATATAATAAAAACTGAAATATTTATCAATTATATGTCAATTTGTATCATCGTCTAAGGCGCAAGTATTTAAAATCATATTTAAAAAGTACAAATGTGTACTTGCTTCCGATTTAAATGATAACTCATTTATTCACTCACAACTGTCTCATTATAGTACAGTGGGAATATCTCAAAGTGGCCATTGCGAGGCTACATCCATGGTGCCACATTTCTTGTGAAATTAGTATGATGATTGTCCTAGCATCTGCGCCATACTAAGATTTCATTACGCGAACCGATGACTTTGACATATCAGCCAGATGTCGCAGCTGTCCGACATAATGTTCAACATTAGTCATTTTTACAACAATCATAAAAGGGTTTATCTAATATCCATGTAAATTTGTTTTCAAAACTATCTTGAATTTTAACATGAATACTATTATAATATTGCCAACGTTATAATATATATTCAAAAGGTGTCTTCAAGCCGAATTTTCAATAACCAAATAAATTGAATCTCCTTTCTATTTCCGTATCATTTCTGCCCTGAATTCCGTTAAGGTGAAATTTAATTATATTGAGCGTGTTTTCAAAAGTGTATAAAGTATAAATATGGAGTATTATAAATACGAAATAAATAATATTAATAAAAAACTCTATGGAAATAAATTAATGATAGGTTTCTGGTTATCGTTGTGTTGGCTTTCAATGTATGGTATATATATTTTCTATGGTAGAGGACGCATGGTATATAACGGACAACGGACCAGGTGGGTCTCCTATATGGTAAAAGAACATTGCCGTCCCTGGACAATCGAACCACAGTTCGGAGTTTTTTGTCGCTTAAGCGACAATTTTAAGTGCCTACGATATCTTCACTCAAGTATAACTACTGTGTGAGGCCGTGGTATCACTTCGGATGAGCTATCCCAATTAGTGCATCCGCAAATGCTTCAGCATGGCTCTTGCACTGGTGAAAATATATAATAATATAAAATAAATTCTTATCTTCTATTCATCATCATCATCATCATCAGCCATTTAAGTCCACTGCTGGACATAGGCCTATTAATTTTTCTTCTATTTATTTGTTGTTATTCTGTAAACAAATAATTATTTTTAACATCTTAGTCTTAGATAAACTAAATGAAATTAATACAAACCTGTAAACAAAAACATTAATGATTATTCTTCTACAAATTTTGTTTTCAATAATTTTAACATCACTTTAATCATCTATTTATTTAACTTTTTATCTCTTTTATTTTCTAATATGACTATAATATAACATTTCATTCATAGACGGTGACAGTGCTATTGAATTTTTAATGCGATTGAATTTTTGTTATGTCTACCTGTCATGTCTTAAGTAGTTCAAACACAATAAAAATAATTAAGAAGATTAGCTTATTAAAACAAAGTATACAAGAACTCGTCATGATTAAAAGTGGTATAGTTTGATTTGTTCTAGTACCGAAATGAAATATCTTATCTTGTTAACAAAATTAGACCCCTACTACTTTTATTGCCTGTTAGTAAACGAGATATCTACTGAGACTAGGTAGTTAAGGTAATAAAAAGGTGATAACTAAGGGAAATGAGGCACTTCTGTTAAATCGCTGAATTAACTGACTCAGCTCAGATCACTATAAGCTTTATAACACCGATTAAAATACTTTTTAAATAATCACTTCGAAACTTGTGTTAAAAAATACAAGTATTGATAAATTTCTGTTCGATTTTTTAGAGGACGACTAAATAGGAAACACAGATACAGCTTTTAAAATGTGTACATGATTACGAACTTGATATAAAACTTATTTCGCTTTTTTTACTTTAATCTATATATTTTTTATTCTATATATAGTATGTAGTTATATATTTTTTGTAGTTGAAGTTGAATAAATTATTGCAATAGAAAATTATTTCATAGTTCTCTAGGGGACAACGAAGCAGGTGGGTCTTCTTTATGGTAAGAGAACACCGCCGCCCATTGAAAACCGCGCCACACTCCGCGCATTGGTCGTGTTATCGGCTTTTTTACGCCACTTAAGCGACATTTTTAAGGGTCTCTGATATCTTCACCCACTCAGTGAAACACAGCACAAGAATCGTTTTAAATACAACTACCATTTCACGCTTAGTGTTCTGTGATCCCGTGGCATCACTTCGAACTTTCGCCCCAATTTGTCCGACCGCACATGCTTCACGCGTGCGACAGTATTAATACACTCGCCTGGTCACTGTCAAGCCCTTCCAGACACCGAATAAATCATAAATTTAATTATAATTTATAATTATCCGTACATTAGTAGATTTATTAAACGACTTAGCTACGAGGTTTTTCAAAATTATTCTTCTCTTATTATTTGTTTAAGAGATATTTATGATATTCTATTCTCTATATTTTATATATACATATATACAAAATTGTGATATACATATATTATAACGATCTAATATAACGTTTAAAATAATAAAAACCAAAATTAATAAACATAACGGCTTCCTTTAAAATACATAATATTAATGAAAATAATATGTTGTTTTGAAATACATCGCAATTTTTAACAATTTGTATTAGTTCAAATATTTGTGTAAAATACATAATATTAATGAAAATAATATGTTGTTTTGAAATACATCGCATTTTTTAACAATTTGTATTAGTTCAAATATTTGTGTGTATATATATATATATATATATATAAAGCATAAATATTTAAAACTAAAAACATATTTTATTTTATATTATTTTATTTTATATTTTTTGCTGTAGTTTTCTCTTTTCAAAGAAATTGAAAGCATTTTAGCATCTATATTATCTTAAATAATATCTAATGGAACCAGATGTTGGCTTGGCACTTTCCCAAAGTTGGATATTGTTAATAGTTTTTCAATAACAAAACTAACACTGCCGTAATAACAATATAAATTGCAAATGGCGAAAACTTTTCTATCTTAAATATATTTCGGGTCGCATAAGCATTTTGTTAAAGCATCACAATACAGAATAACATTTTTATGTATTTAATTTTTATAATACTGTATATATAATAGTCCACCAGCTTTCCTTATGCGTTGCCGAATTTTAAAAGAAAGAAATTGCCGTTCTTAAACGTCACCTTGCGTGTGGATTTAAAAGTACTCTGTGATCCTCCTACAAAGTTCCTCGATTGTCGAATTACCTGGTAAACTCTAACACTACACGAAAATGTAAATCAATTATACATGCCACAGGCTCAAATACTTCGCTTTAAGATAAATTGAGAAAACCACTGAGCGTTTTCAAGAATTTTTCTGCAACGTTGGTCATTTTAGCTTCTACTTTAAAATTAAATTTTACAAATTATTGAAACATTTTCTTTAAGAAATAACAGGATGAATTTAATCAATGTTTATAAAAATTGTAAAAAGATGTTGGAACGATGATATTGCTCATTAAAATAATTGATAAGAGAATTGTTATAGACTTTTGGAATTTATTATTTTATTATTTTCTTAATTTATAATCAATATTTATTAGTATATACATATCATTACTTTTTAGCTAAACGTTTTTCATAAGATTGAATATCCAAATTATAAAAAAAAATTGTCGTACTATTCATATCTTTACGGTTAAGTTGAGTCAGACTGTACTCATACTGATGTGCCTTTCATCATATTTTGTTTCTGGCCATAATTTAAATTATAGAAAAATATTGTATCTATAAACTATCAAATAATTTTTTAAATAAAAATTTCTAGGACAAGAAGTTTCTACAATATTTCTTCTATGTGATTATTAGTTGGTACCCAAATTAATTACCGATTCCTTAAATACAGACAGTGGAATATTCAAAATATGATCTCAATTATACTGTTTTGACCAGATTGATGTGGAACCAAATAAGTAAAACTTCACTTACTTCACCAGAGGGAGAGCCATGCTGAAGGATGTGCTGACGCACAAATTGATCCGGCTTGTCCGAAGTGATACCACGGGTTCACAGAATGCTAAGCGTGAAACGGTACTTGTACTGTGTTTCGCAGAGTGAGTGAGGAACAGAACCAATGCGCGGAATGTGGCGCGGTTGTCCATGGGCGGCGGTGTTCTTTTACCATATAGGAGACCTACCTGCTCCGTTATATATGTATATATATAAAATTGGAAAACATTTTCCATGAACAACATTATAACATCAGAAGTAGAAACTAAATTAAAATATTAGAAGCTGTTCACAAGCGGCGAAATTACTTAAGAAACTCCTGCTTCGAAAGTAATAAAAGACACATAAAAACTTTTCTTAATTAGCGCGTCTTTATAACATTAACGGAAATGGACTGTGGATTATTCATACTGTCTTCAATAAAACATAATACAATTTAACAAAAAAATATTTGCCACTGCATTATTATTATCTTATTTTACATAAGAAAATAAAATCTTGCATTCATTTTATAAATAAAACCTTTTATTGCTGGTCCGTGGTGGTTGTACTTGAAACGATGCTTCTACTGTGTTTCACTCAGTGAATGAGGATATTGAGGGACCTTAAAAGTGCGTCTTAAATGGCGTAAAATGTCGGCAACACAACAAATGCGCGAAGTGTGGGGTGGTGGTTCATGGGCGACGATCTTCTCTTACCATAATATAGGAGCCCCACTTGCTTTTTTTGTCCGCTTTGGAACAAAAAAAATTAAACAAATAATCTTTAGTCTGCTCTTCAATAAAATGAGTATCGACAAATTCAGTTTGTCTCAACTTCAGGGAACAGCTTAATATTGAAACATTGAGAACTAAAACTGGAGCATTCGCTTGGTTTGAACGTTAACACTTTGCACCAAAATAATGATCGCAAAATTCAGATATTTATTGCAACTGTAAGCTTTATTGAAAATGCGTTCGGAATTCTTTACGGTATAATTTATATAAGGATTCACAATGCCACTGTCGGCAATCTAGTTTGCTCACTAAAAGGTGGATTAAAACTCAATCGCTTTCATGTAATATTATTAAGATAGTGATATGTTTTTAACTTCGAAATGACAAACGAATGTAACAAATATTATTTTTAACACATAGGCGAGTGTCTTAATACTGCCGCACCCGTGGGAGAGCCATGCTGAATTCATCATATGCGGACGCAATTGAGCCAGCTCGTCCGAAGTGATACCACAGGCTCACACAATGCTCAGCATGAAATGGTATTTATACTTTGTAACGGTGCTTCTACTGTGTTTCGCTGAGTCAGTAAGGATATGTGAATCCTTTAAAAGTGCCGCTTAAGCGGCGTAAAAAGCCGGCAACACAAAAAATGCGCGGACTGTGGCGCGGTTTGCCAAGGGCGGCGGTGTTCTCTTACCATATAAGAGCTTGCTTATACCTGCTCCGTTTTCCGCGATAACATAAAATAATAAAAATGTTGAACAATTTTCTCACATAATATGCTCATAGAATATAAGCATATAAAATATTCATTTAATTGTGAATTTCGAGACCATTGGTTCGTGATGTAATCCTGTTTTCTCTCCACACCCTTAGACCTTTTCTATCCCGGTAACTGTACATATGACGGTTTTATTAATGATTTTGCGGGTATTTTTAGCTTAACCCACAACCAAGCAAACGATAATATAAAAATTCGAATTTTTTTTTCATTTTAATCAATTTCAATAAATTAATAATGTTTTAATCTTTGTAAAGTTGCTCTTTTGAAAGTATTTAAATATCATTTTTTTTATTATATTTTGTAATGAATTTTAAAATATATCAATAATCCACTAAGAAAACCTAGAAATCTGAAGTGATTACCCAAATTTTCTTGAAAGACATTTAACCTTAAGAATACGGCTTAAGAGTTTATTGATTTAATGATACTCAAGTAGATATTAAATTTAGACCAGTAGCCTTATTTCGCTTTTGCACGCAATATAACAAATGGAACAATATTAAAATACCTCTGGGTATACGAATTATATCATTCTTTTTGGAAATGTTTCTGCGCTCGTGTTCTACATGGATTATTGTCTAGAGATGGAATAGCTTTTGTGTATTTCAATCCATATGTTACGTATATATATATATATATATATGTTTTCGTGTATTATATTGCTTAGATTAGCAGAAGAAAAGATTAGTTAGTAATGCATAGCGTCAGTAGTTGCAATTCTTTCGTAATAATTTAATCAATTATACATTGTTCTTGAGTTTATTTTTCAATAATATTTTAGCTGTTATTTAATAGGGCTTGACACTGTTTTAATATTGTAAAACCTTGAGAGAGTCCGAAGTGACACCACGGGCTCACAGAAAACTCGGCGTAAAATGGTCTGTATTTGCAACGGTGCTTCTGTTGTATTTCGCTGAGTCAGAATATCGGAGACCCTTTAAAATGCCGCTGAAATAGCGTAAAAAGTCAGCAACAAAACCAATGCGTGGACTGTGGTGGGGTTGTTCATGGGCGGCGGTGGTCTATTACCATACGGTCTATGACACCCATTTGCTTCGTGGTCAATATATGGATTGAGTTTTATGTTAAAACATCAACCATTTATAATTGTATTGTTTAATATAGCCACACAATATAATTAGTTAAAGTTCTACACATTGAAGTGACCTCTTAGGATTATATACCACTATATTAGGAAGCCCAGAATCCCTGTTAAACCGATTACAAGCCCGAAAGTGCGAAACCCAGTGACAAAATCTATTTGGATATCACTGAAGGGTTAAACCTTTATTTTAAATGGAATTTAAATGCTACAATGGTTAGGATTTTTAATGAAATAATTTCCTTCCATCTTAATTAACATTGTAAAGTTCACTTTCTACATTAATGATTACTTTAATTATTAGTTAAGTTTAGTTTTAATTATTCATAACCATTTAATTTAAATCTTTACAATGGACCGTCTGCTGCTAAGTATTTAAAGCGACTGAACCTAGGTCGGATATATATTTCTTGTCAGAATACTAGGCATGCATGCATCCAATTTTAATGTTTATAGTACTTATTAAGGTACCCATATTTTCTTCTTATCGCCATACATAGATAGATTAGATATATTAAATTTATCAAATAAAGAAGTTCAGTCAACATCGAACATCGATAGTCGAAATGGTCCAAATTGTATTAAACAAAATATTTTTATTTCGCCGGAAATTGTCGTCTCTAAAAAATATAAATTCATATCAATAATTTGACCTTGAAATTTTGTTACATATAACAAAGTAATAAAACAGTTCATACTGTAGAAAAAATCATATAATTAATAGTATTAAACAGAAAACAAATTTTTAAAATCATATATATGTTATCTGGCAGTATGTTTAAATAAACTATTGTTGACATTGAATACATGCGTTGATAGATAATGCAGGTAACCTAATATAAATAATAATCTAATATATAAACCTCGATTGATGCCGTATTGCCAGAATTTCGGAATCATCTTCGCTCGGTTTTTCCTAAATTCCGGATTGCACAAGTAATTTAAAAACTATATTTCTTTTTTAAAATTGTATTTATTTATATTCATTATACAAAGGATAAAATTATAATCTATTACTTCTTTAACTTAGCTTAACATAGCATAATAATACTGAACAATATAATCTTGTAACAATGGATTAACGAAGAAAAGCTCTTGTGTAATGAACATATTGGTGGATACAATTTCAATATGAACTTACGAATATGTTTTTCTGGGCCTATAAAGAAAATCAGCAGGGAATCACGCAGATTTGCGTTTGTTTATCGACCAACCAGACAAGAAGAGAGACTTCATATTTCTGTGTTGTTATTTATGTTATATTCTCTTCTTGTCGAACGGGAATATGAATGCGAAACACATTTCGAGTCACCACAACAATGAGTAAATAAAGTGGATTCGTATCTATTATTGTTTTGTCCGTACGTCTAGACTCGTCTGAGCAAATACATTTTCCTAATGGAATCAAAGCTCGGTAATCTCTTGTCTATGGCACATTTTTAAATATGTAAGTGGAATAATTCTTTATACATCACAAATTACAGAAAACTAAATATTTTATGTTTCAGATGTAATTGATAAATAGATTTATGTTTATTGTAGACTAAAGCAAACCAATATGTCAGATGCAGCAAAAATTACCAGCAAATGTTTGCTTTCCAAAATATATTTCACAATTTCCCTTTTCACCGCTGTACTATTTTCTGTAATATTTAAATGTTTCAATACCTATACGTGGAATTTTTTGACAACGAAGCAAACGGATCTCCTATATGGTAAGAGAACATCGCCACCCATAGACAACCGCGCCACAATCCGCGCATTGGTTGTGTTGCCGAAATTTTATGCCACTAAAGCTAAGGGCCTCCGATATCCTCAATCACTGCGAAACACAATACAAGTATCGTTTCACGATAGACGAGTCGGCACGACGAGTCGGCTCAATAAGTGTGTCAGCTTATGTTATTATTTAAAATTTATTGTCTTATTATTTAAGCCGGTTATATTTTGCTTAAAATAATCATACAGTTTTTACTATCTAAATAATTCGAAATGCCTTAATTTATTTTAGAGCAATAACAATTATAGAGGCATTTTGCTATTCTGCACTCATGATTCACAACAATTATCTGTTAGTAGTGAGAGAACCAGTGCGTGACATAAATCTAAATTATCTCATACAATTACCTATAACTTTCAGATATGTATTTCATATTTTATAAGCTGTTAATATTTTAAAAATTACACCAAATTCTATAATAAATATATTTTATGTTCATAAATAAATTAAAATAATGACAGAATTCCAACTAGTTCTTATAAATTGTCAAAGATTTACTGGACATTAATATCAACATTATTACGTAAGATTTCTTAGCTTGAGCAGTTCAGACTAGGAAATTAATTTGCCTGACAGGCTATCGCAATGATTCGGCAATACATTACGTAGGAACAAAAACATGTTCTATTTGAGTTTCTTTTGAAATTGTATATCGCAATTATTCAGAATTCACTCCTTGGTACTAATGTGATTATGAAATATGAATGCTGTATAGACCCTTTTTTTTACTTTAACTGACCGCATATCTCGCATGTGACGAGTTTTCGTTGGTGAGCAATGATCGATGCTGTATGTTTGCAAACTATATACGTTACAATTACGTATACCACTTAAAAATATAGGTAAACGTACTTGTAATCTATTGAGAGCCTCGTAGCTTAATCGGACAAGTATAATTTTAATTTATTCAGTCTCTGGAAGAGCTTGACAGTGGCCGGGCGACCGCCAGTGTTAAAATTCTAAATATGTGCTATAACTTTATCGGTACTAACAAAATTGAATAGCCTATAAAATTTAATCAATTAGTAAACTTAGAGCTTAGTCCTGTATAAGTATGCACAAAATAAACTACTACGCCGTATGCTCATCATCTCTTCTTCTTCACACTACTTTACAGAATCTACAAAACTCTTGTTCTTCCGAAGTTTACAACAGAATATACTTCGTTAAGGTTTTTTTGGAAATTAGTAGAAATATGATAGTCATTAAAATTAGAATGAAACCTGACGGCTGGCTTTGATATAAAACACCACCTAATTCACTTATATAAAAAATGAAATAAAATTTAAGGATGGTTCCTATTTTGTAGGCTTACAAAAAAGTCTTTACCTGTTTATATCAAACGAAAAAGAGTTTTTAATAAAAACCGAGTCAAACGAGTAGGAGGCTCGTCTACGATAAGCGGTCCTTCACCCATGGACACCCCCAGCCCTTGCTGATACATGGTTGTGTTGCCGGAAATAAAAATTAAAGAAATTGTTGGATCCTAAATTAACAAATGTACATTTTAAGCATTTATAAAGAGTATTAATTATAGTGTTATTTTAACTAATGAGTGTCCATAATTCATAAATAAATTTAGAATGTAATTATCGCGTACAGTATATTCTAATTATATCTCCACGAGGCAATATTGTGTAGAATATGCCTACAAGAGCAATTAAATTGGCGCCAAAGCTATTTTATTACGGTCCCATAATTATGCTAAAATTTATTTAAGTCATTTTGTCATGTATAATAAAATGTGTGAAGGGTTCGACAATTATTTTATATTTAATATATATATTTATACCTATCGTTTTTCCACGTTGTGACCAACCATATCAGATTATGATCTATTAAAGGGTTCAATGCTATTTCTTCAAGTATTATTTTAGAATCGAATCCTTTCATTTATAAAGTGCTATAATGAGATATTTTATAAAAGTTTTATATTTCGTTTTCGCAACAGGATATGTATGTAAGCGAGAGTGTCTTTACTTTAAAGATATATTTCAAAATTAAGTAATGTTTATAAATAAAGAGGGTAAGTAAATTGTTCAAGGACTCTAAATTTTGCTATTAGTTTTATGATAGGCGCATATAAAATAAATGTTTCACTCTATTTGATTAAATGTCCAATAATGTGTGCTTATTTGTGAAAATTCAAATTATATTGGAAAATCTAGTTTATATTTTGTAAAGAAACTGGTTTTAAATATACAAAAATATTACTTTTCTTACACAGTTACATCTATTTATTATTATAATAATACACAGTTTACGATAACGTTTATAAATAAAAACTAGAAATATGGTACAATATTACAGACGTACATATTAAATTAAGACACGGAGTTATAATAAAAAAATATTTTTTTATAAATTGGATAAGCAACTGGCGTCAACCCCACACAATATTAAGCGGAGATACGGCGTAATGGATGCACACTTGACGAGCAAAATTCGCCGAGAAAAACTTCGCCATGTACTTAAAAGTACCCACATCGCACGCACGAATCATAGTTAAATTATTCAATTACTTTTCTATCTTTGGCCTTCATACTAAACTTAACGTTTACAATCTTCACAGAGCACAAAATAAATTCTTCACAAAATAACGTTCATAATATAATATGACATATTTTTTTATATTTATATAGGTAATTAAAAGAAAATAAGTATGATTTTACATATGAATTTGCCGAAGAATTTACATCTGAAATTTGAAGTATTCTATAACTGAAAACAAAGGACCAGAACCATACAATACTAGCAATTCTCTTTATAGCTAACTATATAATATACTATATTATATCATGATGATGATGATGATGATATAATATAGTATAGTATTATTATCGTCTCCCATTAGTATCATTGTCTCCTGTTTGTATAATTAGGGGAATCACGAAGATTTAATTTAATTATCTTATTAGCAAAACCTGGAACGGGATTACTGTTTAACTACGCTTGCAATTTATCGTACTTATATTTAACGAAACGAAAATAAAGAACGCAAAACTAGTACTATTACAATTTTTAATTTTTTGCAAAAATGGTTGGTACAAATCCAAGCAGAGATAATTATTATAGATTACATTATAATAATGTACAGTGTATTTTATAATATTCTATTACTTTTGAATAAAATTGTAGAAGTAATAAATTTTTTTATTGAACACAATATTTTAAAAAGCTTTGTATCGAAAAAATATATTTAATATTTAATAATATATTTAATTAATAATCTACTACTTTGTAACCTTGCCTTAATAGTTTATCATTAGGTTTAGAGTAGGCTATTATCTATTTGAGAAGAGGATACCACCGCGCAAAGACAACCGCGCCACCGTCCGCGCATTGGTTGTGTTACTGGCTTCTTACGCTGCTTAAGCGGCAATTTTAAGGGTTTCCGATTTCCTCAATTACTCGGCGAAACACAGTAGAAGCACCTTTTCAAATATAACTACCATTTTACGTTCAGTATTCTGTGACTCCATGGTATCACTCCGAACCAGCCGGTCCAATTAGTGCGTCATCATATGCTTCAACATGGCTCTTCCACAGGTGCGACAGTATTAAGACACTCGCTCGGTCACTATCACGCCCTTCCAGGGACCGAATAAATTATAAATTAAATTATAATTTATAGTTATCCGGACCGGTTTTCGAACCCGATACCTCTCGCTCATGTTAGACTTATTAAGTCACTTAACTACGGGGCTAACAAAAAATGATTAACTAATCTGTACTTCTAGGAATTTCAAGAAAGTTATACGACATAAAATAACCGTTATCATACGAATAGACGATAACTGTTAAGTTCACGTAATCTTCTAAGAATTTATCTTCCGTTCGTGAAATTGGAGATTATCAAAGTTTAATGTAAATGCGATTGACTTGGCTTTTCGTGAATTTTAACCCAAAATCTTAAGCCGGCGGCAAAACAGAACCAATCCAAAGTCAATAGTCTTCACTCATTATATTGTCTTGCCTTGTAAACCGTTAAGTTTAACCTGGATGTTTACCTTTTATAGTTAAGGACAGCGTTCGTATTAATTGTTTGCATAAATATCTCTATATAACGCAAAGCATACGCAAAAAAAAGCATAGAATGAAGAGTACAATTATTTGAATGTATTTTCAAATTTTAAAAGCAATCAACGGTTACGTCCTTTGTGTTGTTCTGCACATTAAATATAAAAAGTGCGACGAGCCGCATGCTCAATTAAAATCACAGAGTAAGCAAATAGACAAATCCGAACTCCATTAACCAAATACATTTTATTACACGTATTTACTCAATGTTATTTTGGATTATATAATTTTCATTAGAAATTAATCGCATTCAAATATTTAAATACTATTCCACAAACTATTTAATATCCTACTAATATAAACGCGAATATTTGTAATGAAACTTTACAATAATATTATCAAAATAACACATAATTTAAAATGGAAAAAACGAAAGACGTTGGACGCAGGTCGCCTCCGACAGGTATTCGTGGAAGTCCAAGGAGGAGGCCTACGTCCAGCAGTGGACGTTTTATGGCTGAAATGATGATGATGATGAACAAATAATTTACAATTATATTATTTAAATTGGCCGAAATGTAACCCGGCAGAACAACATCTGCTACATTCACTAGGAACTGTATAATTTTGTTCTATATATGGTAAAAATTATAACTGTAATGGAATTAATTTCAAGTAGCACATCTCTCTTATCAATTGAATCGAATTCTATTAATTGTGAACCCGAAACCGTTGGTAGACATCAGTACAGATGTGTATTTAGCCTACAAATCTAAATCTTACGAGATTCATAAAATACGATCGTTATTACGACTTAGTGTGTGGTTGTTAAAACGGAGCCATAATAAGTATTAACAGAAGTCATTGTTATTATTAAGGACTGAGATTTATTCGATTTCGGACTAGTACCAATTACTATTAGCAACCAAAGTTCATTCAAAATCAAATTACTATTCTCATCTAGGTACTTGGTTCCGACCCGCGTGTCGTACCTAATAATAAATTATTCTGAATGATACAGGCAAGAAAATCAAATGATTTCACAATTTTTGAGAGCCTCTTAGCTTTTTGGTTTCAAAAGTGTTCCGTGAAGCAAGAGGTATCGGGTGCGAATCCCGGTCCGGATAATGATAATTTAATTGATAATTTATTCGGTCTCTGGAAGGGCTTAATAGTGGCCGGACGAGTGTCTTAATACTCTTGCTCCCGTGGGAGATCCATGCTGACGCACTACTTGGGCCGACTCGTCCGAAGTGTTATAAAAAAAGTGAAACGGTACTTGTACTCTGTTTCGCAGATTGAGGATATCGGAGGCATTTTAAAACGCCGCTTAAGCGGCTTAAAAATCCGGCATCACAATCATTGCGAGGACTGTGATGCGGTTGTTAACGGGCGGCGGTGCTCTCTTACCAAATAGAAGACCC
>DWCF01003091.1:0-20965 GCA_018230265.1 Delias oraia | reverse complement strand
GGCTCGTGCGATGTGATACCACGGGCTCACAGAATACTCAGCGTGAAACGTTACTTGTACTGTGTTTCGCAGAGTGAGTGAGGAAATCGGTGGATATTATGCATTGTATATGTGACGTCACTCGGTAACCAATACCTGACACGTCGATCTCTTTAATTAAAATATACCGCGGGGAAATTGAATTTAGGTCGAGACACAGATGTGGTTGTACAAGATGTGATATTCCTTAACAACATTTTCAGTTGCTCTTAAATCTCGATTTATTTAACTTTCCAATTCTTCAGCTATTTCAAGACCCTTCGTAAATTATATTTCAGCACTATCATTTTTCTTTAACAAATTTAAAAAAAATTAGGACTCTTTAAATTATTAGTTAATTAGTTTAAATTATTAATTATTATTTAGTCTTTAAATGTTGTCTCGTTTCTTCAACAACAAATTTACGTCAGTGTAAGAGTGACAGACTATATAGGAATTGTTTCAAGTAAACCAACGATTAAAAATAAGTTGATGTCAGATTCCTATTATCAATCGCGGATTGTGGTATCTGTACGTCAGTCTAATCATAATTTGTTCCTTGTATTTTTTATATAAGAGAAGGTACACGGACTTATTTTGAATAAGCTATCCTTCGCCCATGGACACTATTAGATCCATGTAAACAGAGTGTGTATCCGATAAAATATTGTTTAAAAGAATATAAGTTTTTGTTAAATACGGATATACATACTATTTACACAATTTGATTACGTAATTATAAATCCATTCATTGAGAATACTGCATTGGAGCAGTGTAAAACCATTTTTGGCTTTAAAATCCTTTCATGGTCTTGTAATGCTTGCACAGATACCGACATTGAATTATTTTACTTCAATTATGTTTCATGTACATTGTTGTAATATAAAAACTGAGTATTTTATAATTAAATTTTATATTAAAGATAATTATGTTATAAAGGATCATAATATATAATTACACTATATTTACAAATGTTACGTAAAATATCTCCAAGATTCAAATCTATCGAATTCTGTGGCAATAACCAATTCAGTACTCATGAATACTAAAAGCGTAAGATCGTGCTTTCATGGAAATGATATCTAGAAGGAACCAATAAAAAATTAATATTAATATAATTTAATAAACAACTGTTGATGTATTAAAAGATATTGTATATGTTATTTTAAACTGAATTGACGATTCCGTCACTATTACGGCGTAGAAGTTTTTCGATCAAAATTTGATCTAAGAGTTTGGTTAAATCAAAAACAAAATCACAGCTTATCAATGTTATCCTTCTATCAATTATTTAATAATTATATTATTTTTATCAATGTTATCTTTATATTATATAATTATTTATTTATATTTTTACTAGTAGACCCGGCAGACGTACCGGGCAAATTGAGTACCGTGCAGGACGCCGGGTACGCAATTTACCGGGTCCAATTATGACCTCCGGGAATTCATGGGTTTACTAAACTCTACAAACAGATACACTAAAAACATTTACCTCCATCGGCTAGTAGGCTTATATCCTTTCTCGTTCTAATGTGCTACTTCCTCATCAATTCCCAACCAAATCAGATCAGCCGTTTTTAAGTTATAAATAGTGTAACTAAGACGATTTTCTTTTATTTATACTAGTGGTCCCTACAGAAATCGTCCTGCCAGGTACGGCGCCAAACGAATCCAAATAAAACCCAAAAAACCGATATATTCAAAACATATTCTCCATTTTTGTAGTCAATATTTGCATAGCTATTTGATGTTTAAATGTTGTTGGATACGTAAATTCTATTCAAGCTGAGCTAACATGTCCGCCTAATCCACGATTAAAATGCAAGAACCTAGCGCTATGCAATATATTAATGAGGGCATAAATCACTTATTTCTATATCATTAGAGCCACATCAATTATCTCTATGGCCAGGTGTTAAATACATTAGCTTGCAATTTTTCACTCTGTCGCTAACTTCACACTGACAGATTCATACAGTTTTATGAGAAAATTTTATTATGAGCATAATTTACGAGAAGTCTGATTTGTGACGCTGCTTTGATCCTGTAATGACATTAATTAATTTTGTTCATAAATTTTGTACATTTATTATACTGTAACTTTTTAATTGGTTTTCCACGCTTTTATATGAATAATATGTATTCCGGTTATATATTTCACATATACAGTCACAATTTGTCCTCGATGCCTATCATTTAGGAATATAGGTGTGATTATATAATAATTCTTATATTTTCTTTCATTTGAAAGCTGACGTGATCTTTATGATTCTAAGCAACAGTCTATAAACATCTTTTCTTCCATTCACTAGCTGTTTTTAATTAATACATCGCAGAGTTTCATTAATTTTCTCCAATTTATTTTGATTAATTATTTCATTATTATAAACGCAATTATTACTTTTTATGTCTCTACTTTCTCATATACCTACTATAATAACTGTCGTATCAAATATTGAAAAACTAACAGATGTAAGATCTTATGTACCTTTAATTTGTTATAAATAAATAAACTTGTTCTTGCTCTGTAAAATAAGGGTTTATTTTTATATATTTAATAATCTCACATTTCTTGGTTACACAAAGTGAATTTAATAAGGACCTGTCAACAAACAAACGACATTACTGTTTATTCATGTCCAGACTCTTTTTAAAGTAATATTAATATTATTTCTAATATTAGTTTATTTCAACATCTATCGCCACTGCGTTGTAAGATGACGCAGCAATCAAAACAGTGACATTTTGCTGTATCAGTGACAGCGCTAAACGCGGAAAAATTTAAATTAAGTAATATTAATTTTGTTGACACAGATTTAATTTTATTAGAATAAGAGTCTACTTAATTATGAAATAATGCCATGGATTTTCACAAGTTTATTTGTAAATAAACATTAATTAATACAATATCATCTCTTTCATATCAAAGTTAAAAGTAATTAAAACGTGAATTAATTAAACCGTTCTGTAATGAGATCATTAAGCATTAACATGGATGAATGTATTTACCCTTTTTACTCGTAAATGCAGGACGCAGGGTTAGTAAATTGACTAATGTATAAACACATTCGCCATTCAGAAAGGAGATAAGCTAATACTATATGCTATTTCAGAAAAACGGTAAGTGAATAATTGGAACCACTTTTATATAATAATATAAAAATACAGGATAATTTATTTACATTTAGGTGTATATAGATATACATAAGTGATAAAATTCAATACAGCGTGGTTAATACAACGTGATGTAACCATAATTTTACATTAATGGCTTTTTTAACTTTTTTATTAATTATAGTAAATTTTCTGGATTTGTACCTAATACAATAAAGGCATGCTCTACCATAATACTCTGAGACTTAATCCTCAAATATACATTGGATGGCTAATTTTAATGCATAAAAAATATCCGAATAATCTTTCCTATCCACCTTACTGGTTTTCCGGGTTATTAGGTGTGGCTGTATGTATATGAAAGTTGAGGAATTTAATCATACAAACATATAATCCAGTTTATTTAAGAGGTTGTGAGCCAGCTTTACAATACGTAGCTAAAATATTATATTACTTTATATAGAAGTCATACGATAATTACTTACTGAGCAATACTGTCGAAATAATTTAAGAATCTATCCAGTTTATTATGCATATAAACACAAAACTATTTTAAAGGTAAATTGTAACAGTCGCAATTCAAAGGAGTGCTTATTTTAAATTATCTTTCTAATGACAAATAAATATTTTCTTGTCATTGAAATGGTATTTAAACAGCTTCAGCGAGCGTCTACTTTAATTGAAATTTTTATTGACTTTACTTTTGAAGTTTTAGTATTAACTATCGTGCTTAATGCATGACTACTGAAGCTAAGAAAGAAAGCTTTGATATGTTTAACATTTGGACTATATGGTTATATATGGTAGACAGTCGGGACCTGTTCGAAGAGGGTATGCTCGCCCCGTTTCCATAAATGTCAGGTGTATACATTACAAAATCTAAAACATATATATTTTATACAATATAGCGGACAACGGAGCAGTTTGATCTCCTATATGGTACACCTTATGTTTCTATATAGAACACCGCAGCCCATGGACATCCACGCCATAGTCCGCGCATTGGTTTTGTTACCGACTTTTTACGCCACTAAAGCGACATTGTAAGGGCCACTGATATCCTTACTCAATCTGTGAAACACAGTAAAAATACCGCTTCACGTTGAGTAGTCTATGATGCCGTGGTATCACTTCGGACGAGCCGGCCCAATGAAAGCGTTAGCATATGAATAAACATGGCTTTCTCACGGGTGTTTTTCATTTTATTATATATAATCATACCTATAAATATAACAATCCTAGATTGTCGCTTACCACTACATCTTTGATAAATAAAAACAATATGAAATCATCGGAAAATTATGGACATCAACGAGCTACAGCCTGAAATATATTTAAAAAAAACTTTAATCTAATTTCAATCACCTTGTGGGCGCTCAGTGGGTTTGTTTCGGTACTGATTAAAAAAATCTAACCCTCTTGTACTATTGAAAACAAAATATTATTGATTCTTCCAGAATCGAACCTTATCAAACTGAAAATATAAGGGATTTAACATTACTTCATTATTATATACAATTATCAAAAGCAATGGAATTTAACGAATGAAACGAATTTCTCGTTAAATCGTTAAGTATGTACATAATTAAAAAAATATTATTCCCACCGGTAATACTCGGAACACTTCCAGGGAAATAAAATTGTACGATTAAAGGTTTTTATATTTTATAACTGACTGAGAAATTTTCAAACATTAGTCTTATTTCTAAATGCCGTCTACAGATAAATCGGCTTTGACACAAGAGAATAGCCTTAAATTTATTTTAAAACCAGGTTTATCGTATAGAAATTTATGTTACTAAGGTAAAAACTGTGTTGACATTAGTTTAACAATGGTTTTTCTATTTTATTTCTGGTAGTGTTTGTAACAATTATATCATATAGTAATTTAATACCTGTTTAATTTACATATTATTAATAATAAAACTAATACAATCAAAGCATTTATTGGCTATAAGAAAACAAAATATTATATTGAACCACATTATTAAACAATGCAGGTCGCGTCCGACAGGTATCCAAGCGGGAGGCCTATGTCCAGCATTGGACGTCTTACGGCTCAAGTGATGATGATGATTTAACAAGATATTGTCTCTCATTCAGTGGCCGGAACTGTACGAAAATATTGTAAAATTGTTTTATTCCATGAGAACAATTTGAAAGCCGGCTTCGTTCGCGTTTAATTTTCTTTATTACTTAGTTTTTCTTTTGTGTTGAGCTTTTATTCTTAATCTCTATAATTTGCCCTTTTCTGAATTTGGCTTCTTTTTATTCAACGATCCATTCTTTATTAGTGTTTTCGGGTTTGTCGTGCGCTTTCAGTAAAAATATTGCTATTTGTATGTATGTAAAATAATTCCAAATGATATTTTGTTTGAAAACCGGAAGTCTTTATGTATAAAACAAAGGCAGTTACACGATTTATAACTCAAGGAGGGTAAGACAGGCTTACGTGAAATTTAGTATGGATGTAGCTGACATCTTTAATTAGCATATAGACTGATATCGGACTACGAAAATGGAGAGTGCTGTTTATAGTGTATTGATTGTAAAATCAACATGTAACTGTGTTGAGTTCAAAGATTGTTGGGATATCATAAGTTTTTTTTATTATCATACAGCGGACAACGGAGCAGAAGGGTATCGTATATTGTAAGAGAACATTGCCGCCCGTGCAGGACCGTGCCACAGTCCGCGCATAGGTTGTGTTGTCAGCTTTTTGCCCCATATAAGCGGCATTTTAAGGGTCTCCGATGTCCTCACTCACTCAGCGAAACTCAGTAGAGGCACCGTTTCAAGTACAACTACTATTTCATGCTGAGTATTCTGTGAGTCCGTGGTATCTATTCATACATGCGGTCCACGTGTGACAGTATAAAGAAACTCGCCCGGCCACTTTCAAGCCTTTCCACGGACCGAATAAACTATAAATTAAATCATAATTAATAATTGTCCAGACCGGGATTTGAACCCGATACCTCGGGCTTCATGGCAGACCTATTAAACCACTTAGCTACGAGGGTCTAAAAAGTTGGATCCGGTATGTGACGCACCGGCCGGGACGTCGACCACGTCCACTAGTTTCTGTACATACATACATCACATATATTATTAAAATATCTTTATAAATATATTACAGTAATAAATAATAATTATACATCTCTGTGTTAGTTATAATTTTGTTTGTTCACAGATGATTTTCAAAAAAAAAAACAATCTTCGAAAATAAATTTCATTAGAATTTAAAACTAATTTTTGCACCTTTAAATAATTTAAATGTCTTCACTTAAAAACTATGATAAATTGAATTTCACAAACATGATTGAATTGAATAAATCAGCTATTGAAACAATTTTATTCAAATTGTGTAATGTTAATTACAATTAAGGTCGTGTCGCTAAACATTGACAGATGTGATAGCATCTTGAATTATCAATGCAACATTGTGTTGTATACTGTGTGTGTGTTGCGTCTATGAGACCGTGTCTTTCTTCAGTATAACAATATACCAAACTAACATGGCTTGGGGACTTATAAAAAAGACCGTACCTATTCTCAGACGGCCGTCAAGGGTTAGGCGTGTCCATGGGCAGAAAACCGCTTATCCTAGATGAGGAGGATATCCTAGAGATATATATGTTTACCTACATTTTTATTTAAAAAATTGTTAAAACAGTTTTAAATTATTTTATTATTATATAGCAGACATTTAGCTCATGTAACGTATAAAATATTATCTCAAACAAAAATAATATAAGCCTCTGCTTTTTTAAATGACTAACGCAGTCGGCATAAGGCCTCCACAGCTTCTGGCGGTCTTTTGGGCTCAACCCACTGTGGCTCGGTGATATGTGTACAAAAGCTACGCTGGCGTAGGTCATGCACGGGCGGATACACATTTTGTACTACGTGATCTTATTTCTAAGGGACAGTTTGCTCCTTTTGTTTAAGAGATAGTGGAGACGAGAGAGGATGAAGGCCGCCTTCGCGCGGACTTTTGTGATGTGTTCCCCAAAGGTCAGCCCCCGAGGAGCTTGGTGTCGAGGAAGACACCAAGCTACTTGATTGCACCAAGGGATTGGGAGGTCATAGAGCGCTCTGCTCTTGGGCAGATCGAAGTGCCTCTCTAGAAATAGAAACTATTTTGATATCATGAAATGTGTTATTAATAACATTAACCTGTAAGTGACAGGTAAGGTCTCCTTGCGGGAGTCCTTTTCAACATTTAAAAGAATTAATTGGATACTATTTTTACTTGAGTCGAGTTCTTGTTGCCTTCGTTAGAGAACTAGTGGTGTAACAATATCGATATATGTTAAATGGAAACTATTCTACTTAAATCGTAGAAAACATTTAAAAGTGGCGTTATTCAAACTTCATATTGTACTTTAATATTGAAAAATTGGCAAGGCATAGATCGATTTATTTGTTTTTTTTATTTATCCTATAGCAACTGGATGGTTGGCAGATTTTATACAAGGAGGTCTTATTTATATATTGTGGAGAATAGTATATATTTAAATGATTCATCAAGTATTAGCTTCAATAGTTCAAAAAAATTATATGTTGAAATGTATTTTGCATTTTAATACATACATACCATAGGGTAATTTATTCCTTAAACGGTTTATAGTTCATAAAGCATACATATTATATATCGTTATATGTATTAGACAAAAGATAATATTTATAAATTATCGATAAAAGTGACCTCACTAGTTTTTAATCCGATTACTCTAGTAGGCTGCATTCAAGGTACATTCAAGTCGTAAATGTTTTCCTCTGCGTGCTGGATTCGAAACTCAAGAGCTCCTTATATAAGGCTGTATATATTTTTTTAGATTATACCTGTGAATTACGTCAGTTATTTTAAAAATTTTCACTTTTATATAATTTCCTAAGCAAAGTTATATTTTATTTTGTTTTTAAAAATCTTAAGATGTTAAGATGATCTTAAGTTTTTGTTTGTTTGTTGAATTAATTGTGCATTGACAGTGTATGCGCAGTCCTCATATAATGATATTAATAAATTGTGTCAATACTGACCATAAGTTGCGTTATTGGAAAAAATACTGCGTTGCAGTTTTTTGCCATTTCTTCTGCAGGCTATTTTAAAGCGGAAGGCTGTAAAAACGGCGTAAACTTAATTAAAACTGCACATATACATATTTTACCTCAAAAACTTTTCTAAATACTTCACGAAATTTATCAAGCGATTGTGAACTCCTATGATATTTAAGTGATTTTTATTTGATATAATAAATTTGATAAATCCATATAAAGCTTACAGGGTAGGTACAGTCAGAATACTGATACAAAATTTGTTTCTTTTGTCTTTTTGCTAGTAAGTAGTAATCCTTCATTCATTGCGATCATTGGCTTAGAAAAGGAACCAGTGAAACCTGGAGGTTAACGTTGTTCCTGCTGCTGCTTTTATGTCATCTACCCATTTTCTGAGCGATTTACTTCGATCAACTGATAGACATATACAACATTTTAAAAGCCGACAACGCGCTCGCAGCCCTCAAGGGCAATTGGTGTCCACGGTCGGAGTATCGTCGGTCCACGGTCGATTGCCACCATTTACATATTTTTTTTAAAAATTATTTTGTATGCTGACATATTACGTCTTTACATATGAATTTTACGTTCTGTCACTGGCTACTTTGATTTCAAATATTTCCTTCTTTGTTTAGGAATTTAAATTGAAATCGTATACCCATCTATTTATTCATATATTTTTTTTGGGTTTTTCTTTACATCACTAAATTTACAAAATGGGTTTAAATTATACAACAATTTATTAAAACTAATCAATTAGGGTTAGTTTGCAGACTATTGTGATGATTTTTACATCTTTGTGCTTTATTATAAATGACAATAAGACTTGTTAAATATTTATGAGTTTCGAGTAACAATTGAAAATCAAATTAGATAATTTTCGTCAAAAGAATGAAATGTGAACATAAATTCCGTAGTAAATAAATTGCTCCCTGACATTCATTTAAAAAGAGAGCATAATTCAATAATTTTTCTTCATCCGTGGAGGCCGCAAGCGAAATCCTTTCCCAACATAACCCAACCATATTTATACGACATTTTACCCGCAAAGTTTTATTTAGAAACTGTTAAAAGCGTTTTAGATATTTTTCTCTATTAAATATGTCGCAGACGAAGTTAACTCTTGGCATTTTTATTTTTAATCTTTGTACTCTGGTATATTATATGTTTTCATGAATTGTATTTTGCACTTTAAATCTTTACAATAAATATAGTATGCTATCTAGTATATGACATATTACACAGATATACATTATTAAAATTATATAACTATGTTATTAATATATATATTAATGTATTTTGAAGCTTCATAAAAATCTATTTAAGTGTATTATGAGAAAATTATTTTAATCTCTTGATATTAATTATAACCAGTTAACAATTCAAGATACACTACAATGTTTTCATATGTAATTTTATTTATTGTAGTATTGGTGCGTCAGAAAATGTTTCAGCATGTCTCTCCCACTGGTAAGACAGTGTTAAGTAAGTCGCCGGGTTAAAATCAAGCCTTTACAAATACCGTATAAATTATAAATTATTATTCAGACCGGGGATCGAACCGGATACTTCTTAACTCGAAGTAGGTAACAAGTCTGTTAGTAACATTGAATATAAATTCAATGAGTTTTCGCGACTTTGCAAAGGCTGGGATAATATCACATTATTTATCGTTTTTTTTACAAATCATGTTTACGTATTCCTACGTGTTTTTCTTCTTTTTAACATACGGTTTATTATAATAACGGTTTCGACCCGTTCCTACTAATCCACTTTGTAAGCCTTCAAAAGAAAATATTTATTTTAAACCTTCCGTGTTACATGTATTGAATCTTAAATGCGAGACAAAGTGAGTGAATTATCTTTCCACTTTTATATTTTAATATAATTTATAACTTTTACCAAATAGCTTATAATATTTTTTATTATATCACGGGTAACGAATCTTTTTGATGGTAAGAGATCACAGCCGGCCTATGGACAACCGCGTAACAATACTCGCTTTGTTTCTGTAGCCGGATTTTCACGCCGCTTGAACGGTATAATTTCATAGGCCACCGAAAACCTCACTCACTCAACGTAACGAAGTACAAGTACTATTTCGTGTAGGTGTTCTGTGAGCCCGTATCACTTCGCATGAACCGGCTTTTTTTTCATTTATTATTACAGTCTACTTGGTAACATTTTGAACGCTTGATATAGTAGATTTTATTGTTCTGTATAAGTGCGGATTATTGAGATTTAATATAATATATTTCATAGTTTTCGGGGCACATTTAATATTCCTTCTTTAGAAAATATTATAGATTGAAATACTACAGTTTTCTCTTGTTGTACCAGCCAGCAAAGTTGTCAAGTACAAACTGTTTTAGCAATGTCGATTCGAGGCCGCCATGTATAGTAGTACCAATTCAGAATGACTTCGTATTTATCGTATTGCAGAAATGTAGGAAATGTTTCAGTGGAAATAAGTTAACGCAATTCGCAATTTTGATTTTTTCTGCTCTGTTTTGTGGCGATACAAAGTTAAGAAGATGTTTTGTTCTTAGTTCTTTGAATATTTTCTCGTTGGTTACGGGGAAGTTGGGAAATGCAAAAAAGATTTTATGGAAAGAATATAGGTGTATTTTCAAAATAATATTTCGCCAATCTGATTATTATATATACTATGATGGTGTTTTTTTCGCTTACGTAGAACTTATTTTATATAGGACCATATAACCATATTACAAACAATCTTAATTACTTAGATATGTTTTATTAATATATAATTAATCGTTCTTTTTTTCATGTATCACAAACAGCAAAAGGAAGTTGAATCGGTAAGAAATTTTCTATTCATCATTTCAGCCGTAAGACGTCCACTGCTGGACATAGGCCTCCCCATTGGACCTCCATGCATACCTGTCTGAAGATATCAACGTCTTCCGGCGGCCTTTATAATGTCGTCTGTTCATCTTGTGGGTGAACGTCCTACGCTGTGCTGCCAGTCCGTGGTCTCCACTCCTGTACTTTTCGGCCCCAGCTGCCATCTGCTTCGTTTTTTGTTTTATTTTTTATGAAAGCAGTGGCAAACTAACAGGAAGCTCACCATAGATAAGCGGTCCTCCGCCCATGGACACACGAAGCCCTTGCAGAGCGGCGGGTGCGTTGCCGGCCTTTAAAGAATAAATACGCTCTTTGAAGGTCCCTAAGTCGTATTCATTTGAAATTCCTCTACCATATAACGCATACCATAGAACGTTCTACAAAACATATTAAATCCACTTACTGATTACATTAATATAATGTTTATCAAGAAATTATGGAGATTTTGGTGATAGTAAAAGTATATTATTATATTCATAAATTAAATGATATAATATTAGTATTATGTACTATAAAGCTACCAACTCATCTTTTGAAACCGTTTGGAAGATCCTGCAAGTGTGTTAGAATTAAGTGAGTGTTGTTGGTCTTTCAGAGTGACACAACAATAGCCACCATGTCGAATCTAACTTTTGAAGCGACGCGGTTTGAGAACGGACGAAAATTCATTTGTAAGGCTGTCAATGATGCCATGAGGGATAACAAAGATCATCCTATACACGCCACGCGGGAATTGGAAGTTTGGTGTAAGTTTAGCTAGAACATCTCCCAGCTCGAGATTATTTACAGTAATGATTTTACAAATTTTTAATTAAATCTTCTCCTAAAAGCTACGCTTCTCCCGCTTTATGGCAGCAGTAATTGAGAAAACAAAATAGAGCAATATTTTTTGGTATTGCGGACAACGGAGCAGGTGGATCTCCTATATTGTGAGAGTACACCGCCAACCATTGACGACCGTACCACAGTCGGCGCATTTGTTGTGTTGCCGGCTTTTCACGCCGCTTAAGCAGCATATTAAGGGCCTCTGATATCTTCACTCACTCATCGAAACACAATAAAAGCACCGATTCAAGTACAACTACCATTAAACGCTGAATATTATGTTAGCGTGTTGTTGAGATTTAGATTATTGTCATTTAGTATAACGTGGTTGTATTCCACAGTAACTATTGATGAGTAATTTAAAATATTCATAGAACTTTTCTTTTATAATTATTAAACAGCCCGTGTGTGAGCGATGCTGAAGCATATGCAGACGCACTAATTGGGCCAGCTCGTCCGTAGTGATACCACGTGTTCACAGAATACTCATCGTGAAACGATACTTGTACTGTGTTTCGCTGAGTGAGTGAGGATATCGGAGGCTCTTAAAAATTCCTTTTAAGTGGCGTAAAAAGCGGGCAATACAACCAATGCATGGACTGTGGCACGGTTGTCCATGGGCGGCAGTGTTTTCTTATCATATAGAAGACCCACCTGCTCTGTTGTCCGATATTCTATAAAAAAAAATATTGTTACAAAAAGACATTAAAAATAGAAAAAACCCAACGAGAATATTTGTTTACAGCGATGATAATGCAAATTTTAAATTCTATCTTCTCCTAAATGTCGCACTTCTGTCGCGTTACGACAACAGTCATTACGAAAACATCAGAGCGTGATATTGTTCAATATTTTAGATTATTTAAATTTACTATGTATCTACGGACGTAGTTAATGTAAATAATATAGTTTTCTATCTATGTGTATGTTATTATTCCATAGTAATTGTAGCAATAGTTTCATGAAAGATTTCTGTTAAAGTTATTACATTTAAAACAGGGTTTAAAATCTATCTTGGACTTTTTAAATTACGCTTTTCATTATTTGTGTATTGTTTTCAGACCCGCCGATAGTTCACGTGGGTCCGCCAAACATAACAGTAGTGGAGGGTGCTAAGATTCTACTCAAGAGCGAATATGAGAGCAATCCGTCTTCACTCACTGATGTTGTATGGTACGTATTGTACAAACTGTTCGTTAGGGCTGACAACGTAAATGTATATAACTTATATTTATTATAAACATATTAATATCATTATATATACGTACGGAGCCGATGTCTTCCAGATGGTTGATAACAATATACAAACATTTGGTTTTCTCTGTGAATAGAGTATTTATTTAAACATTTTAATATATTTTATACAATGAAATTAATAATAACCTGTAAACAAAGACGACATTACTGTTAATACGTCTACAAATTTTTATTTCAATAATTTTAATACCACTTTTAACATGTTTATTTTACTTTATAGCACCATTACGTTGTAAAATTACTTAGCAAACATAACAATATGGCATTTCGTTCAGTGAAACGCTACAGTGGCAGCGCGATAAAATTCAAATTAGGAAATTTTTTGCCATGTAGGCACGAGTACTAATGTAGATTAATAATGTAATAATGTAGATTCGTATCTACATGTACTACATGTAGGTACTAATACCTAAAGAGTGTAAAGTACACATCCACCCCGATAAGACTAAGGCGCCCGATGTACCGGAGGCCACTTTATGTTTTACACGATCCGGGTGATCTAACCACCCAAGCAAACAAAGAGCTGTTAGCCTCCATAGAGGATAAAAAGAAATCAGTTGGTAGGGACCGCGTTAAAAATCACCCTCGCCAGAAACGTAGGCGAGGACCGATATATGTCGCAAAGCCCACCCGGATGAGGTTCCGACCGGCCACTCATGCGGCTTTCCATCCCGCGATAGACCAAGCCGACGTTCCTGTCTCGCAGGAGACGCTTTTGTGCTACAAGTGGTACAAACCAAATTTTTGGTGATCCTAAGGCTCACTGCAAAAGTCCGCGAGGAGGTGTGAAGGCTTTATGCCAACAGCATTTGTCTTTTCTAAAAAAAAATACATAGAAAGAAAAGAAATCGGCAACTTCTTTTTGTGAGATCAGTTGGATATTACGCCTAATATGGTAAATTTTTATAATTTTATTGTAGTTTATTATTTGAAATGAAATAGTAAACCTTAATTATTTATAGCAAATTAAATTTGTTATATCTCATTAGCGTCAGCCCTACATAAATTGCATGTAACAAGATCGCACGGATTTTCTTTCGTTAAAAAGTTTCAAACTAAGCACATTAGAGTAAGTATTCTTTACAACTAAGAACATGTTAAGTTCCAGTTAAGCTATGCAATAGAGGTGAACTTTTAGTACTAACTCATGTGGCATTAGGCTTTTTAGTCTGTGCCGTAATTTGTGGATGTATTTTAAAAGCTTTTACAATTTAATTTTGCTTTTTAGTAACGTATATACATACAACTCTTTGTAGCTAAAGTTTTCGAACATAGTGCCGGAAATACGTATCTCAAGGAATGCAAAAAAAAAGTGTCGGGTGGGTATTTATAGAATACTAGTTGTCTGATAAGAAAATAAGAGCGTTGGAGAGTCATGCTAAGACAGACATATTACTTATACTGACTTTCTAATTTGACCGGCTCGTCTGAATACCAGCGTGAAAGATTATCTACCCTGAGTTTTGTTTAATGAGTGAGGATGTCGATGTTTCGTGACATACGCTCAAGCATGTAAAAAGCCAGCAACACAACGCTTGCTTTGACCGCTATATAATAAATAAAATACAAGTAAAGCTGACTCGGACGAGTGTCAACGGACGAGTGTCGTAACACCACAGATAGCATATTTAACATTCATCCCACAGATCTCAAACTCAAAGCTAACACAAAGATAAACGACGACAGAAATTTATCTCGTTGCTTTCATCAAATTTTTTAAATTAAAACCTCGTTCGTGTACCGTCCGTTGTTTAATCTACGGATTTTATTTTCAACGTAAAAGATATTCCATATATTTTAATAACACGTTTCATGTAAAGCTTTTAATATAAAAGCTCATCCAAATAGCTTAATAATTTTTTTAAGTATCCATACTTCAGCTCAGTCACACGTCTAACATTCAGTAATGAATGAAAGGTCAAAGATTAAATTCTTGTTGATATAATCGGAATAATTCAACTAAGTACGTCTTTGACAGTATTTAGCATCGAGTTTGTAGTATATATGGGCGCTATTTATTTATTTCCCGCGTACCGGAAAGCGCAGAGTGGGACGTCCCGCGACGCGATAGAAACATGATCTCACGAAGGTCGCGGGCAACCGCTGGACCCAGATCGCACAAGATCGTAATAGGTGGGCGTCTTTGGGGAGGCCTTTGTCCAGCAGTGGACTTGACAGGCTGATGAAGATGATGATTTATTTATTTCAATAAAATTTAGTTCTGTAGTTGTAGTTAAAATTTAGCGTTCTACCTGGTTTAATGAAATTAATGCGAATATTTATTTTGCATGATTATTTTGATACAAACAAGAATTAATTCATTGAATAATTATTAGCTGTGACTAACATTTGAATTCTACACCTTTGTTTTGTTGGTTCCTCATCTTTGTTCTACACGGTTGTTTACGATGTGGCCAGCCCATTGCCACTTCAGCTTTGGTTCGTCTGCGGGTAACCTCATTCCTGATTTATAGGATGTATCTCTCCATAACTCGCTGAGTGTCTCTGAGCTTCTCCAATTCTCTCAAATCAAACCAATCGAGAGCGACCACCGCCTTTCCTATTAGACGTTTATAGCTAATGTTGTTTCTAAGTGAAATAAAGATACTTTGATTTTAACTTTGTTTTAAGCCTGTGAAATATTTTCATGTAAAAATTACTATTTTCTTCATGGGTTAAAGTGGTTTTTAAATAACTTCCAGGTACCGCAATGGGGAGCGTCTGAACGTTAACACAAGCCACTACCAGGGAGGTAGCACAGATCAGCACGCTTTGATAATATTGGATGCAAACGGTGATGACATGGGTAACTACACCTGCCTTCTCGCCAATGTCGTTGGGAATGATACCACCGAGGAAATAATCACTGTCAATGTGCTATGTAAGTTTACAGGCCTTTTTCACTGCAAGCAAAATTTTATGTATTTATCTTGCAATGAAAATATTTAATCCGATAAGCAACATCTTTAGAACAAAGTTTCTAGAATACACTTAGCCACCTACGGAGTCAGAATTTGGTGAAATTTGTCACTAAATTTTTGTCAATTCACGCAATATCATAAATTAAACCCTTTTTATACCTTTAGATCAATCTTAATATATTGCAAAGTTTAATTAACAAATGTTGAGTAGTTTTTATTTGAAAGAATAAGACAAATACTTCTATCAAAATAACACCATGGCGTTTATTGTTATCAATTGGAATTTTTAAACATAAAATATTTTATCAACTAATACTAGTTTATGAATAAATGTATATCAAATCAAATGAAATTTTCCTACAACATCACGCTGTTTCTTTTATGCCAATACTATATTAAGTATCAAATTTTTCTACGTCAGTTGTTAAAAATCTGCAATTAATATGGAATATTTAAATTTTCAGTTAAGCCCCAGGTTCGGTTGACAATGAGTCCAGAGAGTCCAATACTAGAGACAGACCATAAAAATGTAACACTCACCTGTGAGGTTGTAAGTGGAAACCCCTCAATACTGGACGAGGTGATTTGGTATCTCGATGGGGAGGTGTTAAAACATCTGCCTGAATGCAATGGCACTGACGGTATGTAATAGTTCTGCTTGGACCATTTATATAGTTATCTCGTTCATTATCTTTGTAAAAAGATAATTAGACTAGTTTTATGATCATATATTAAATAGTGATTTATATTTGAGAGCCTCGTAGCTATATGGTTTTATAAGTGTACCATGAAGCCAGAGATATCGGGTTCGAATCCCGGTCGGGAAAAATTATAATTTAATTTATAATTTATTCGGTCTCTGGAAGGGCATGAGATTAGCCGGGCGGTTGTCTTAATATTGTCGCATCCGTGGGAGAGCCTTGCTGAAGCAAATGCTGACGCACTAATTGCGCACGCTCGTCCACGGCCTCACAGAATACTCAGCGTGAAATGGTAGCTTTGCTTGTAACGGTACTTCAACTATGTTTCGCTGAGTGAGTGAATCGGAGGCCCTTAAAAATGCCGCGTGTTAAGACCAATGCGAGCAATACCATATAGGAGACCTACCTTCTCTGTTGTCCGCTAGATAAATAAAAAATATAATTTGAAAAAAACTAAGTTGTATTGCTCTGTAAATATAAGACAAGGAACATTGAAAGTCTTTATTATTTCAGGTGAATTGATTATACAATGTTTCCGTTGTAAATAACTAAAAATGGCTATAATTAGTAATTCCTTTATACTATATAATTACCAACATAATAAATTCAAAATCAAGATTTAACTTAGAACGAGTTCCTAGACATTGTGTATAGCTCCCTGCATTCAAAACTTTGCATTTAGTGACAACTTACTGTTGATGATCATGTCCAAACTACTTACGCAAAAAAGCGTGTCTTTTCTCGAATGTTAAATTCTAATTTTGTCCTACTGAACTGCCTAGATCACTCTTTATTTGTAACCAAAGATAACAATTGTAATTATATTCATTCGTATATTGAATGTGTGAAAACTGTAACTATTGTATTGTTTCCAGAAAACCTCTGCAATGAAGTAGATCCGTCTATGCTACTGCTGCAAGATACAACAAAGAGTTTTCACGGCAACTACTCGTGTAAGGGAAAAAATTATGCTGGTTGGGGCAACGAAAGCCAGAACACCGATCTTGTTGTTAATTGTGAGTCTTATTACATACAAAATTAACATTTTCATCATCACCGTCACCATTTCAGCCGTAAGTCGTCCACTGCTGGACATAGGCCTCCCCATTGGATCTACATGAATACCTGTCGGAGGCAAAATTTTAATATTTCATTAGAAACATTTAAGCCATAGCTACGATTTTGTTATATTTGAGTATTTTTGAAGTACATTGAATACATGAATCATACATAAAATAAACATATAAAAATAAAAATTAACATTAACATATTCAACATAAAAGCACCATGTTGAACGTTGAAATCAGAGAAGAACCGGTGAAATTAACTCAGTGGGTGTAATATTTTGGCCTCCGTGAGATCCTTATATTATAACAAAAATTTACTCTTAGAATACCTGGCATGGACATCTTATTCCCAAGTCGTAACATCATTTACAAAATCATTATCGCTATAGTATGCTTTATCGCCACAAACGTTCCTTAACAGTTTTTTAAATTTATTTACAGAAAGATTTGGGACACGTACTGGGATCCTATTGTAAAAGCGTATCGCATTACCTTTAAAACAATTACATAATTACTGTCTCATTACTGGTAACATAAGTCTTTGTCTATGTCGTATGTTCCTAAATAGGCATACTGTAATAGAAATATTTGAAATAACGCACTGTGCAATTTCTGTTCATACGTCTGCGTCTACAATATCTTCGGTTTTTCGAAACCAACGTCCATTTATCGAAATTTCTCAACATTTGTTCATAGACCTAAGTCTATTATTATTATTATTATATCTAAATATAACAGCGTAACAGATCAGCTAAATATCTTTCGAATTTTTAAAATTGTTATAGCTTTATTAAACGCACATTTTACCTTTATCGCTATAGATCCTCCAGGCTCAGCAAAATTGACTTATTCTCCGTGGCGAGTGGTGAAGGGAAAATCTCTAGTACTGAGCTGCAGTATACAGGAAAAAGGGAGACCTGAAGCACATAGGTACTTTATAAATACAATTTATATCAAAGGCTATATATATATTTCGACTTATAGTGATAATAATTTAGAAGACAAATCTATTTAATTTATGTACGTATGCGCTGTACAAAACTTGTTAATTTTTTTAACATTTTTTTAATTATAAGGACAAAGTTTGTGCGAAAATAAATATCAAAAAATATAATATTAAACTGCTAAATCGACTTGAATGAAGTTTTGTGTATCCATATATACATTCATTTTGTGTATGTATTCATTCAATGCATGCTTTGCAATGAAAATTTGTTATACGCTGTATTTTGTGCTATATGTATGTATAAAAATATATCGTACTAGTTTCACTATTTAAAACTCAAGAACGGCTGAATTGATTTGGCTAAACATTGGTGGGGAGGTAGCATATACTCAGAAAACTTTTTACCGTATTGGTTTTTCGGTTTGGTTAGACTCGGTTGATGTCGTACCGGGACACCGGGTACCGGGGTTTCTCTGCCAGGACCAATAGTAAAGAATATTGTATAAATTTCCACTATAACAGATTCCGTTGGCATCGCGGCGGTCGCGTTGTGAGCGACATTGTTTCGCAGAATTGGACTATCGACCCAGTAACCCTAGATCACCGCACCAACTTCTCCTGTCGGGGAATAAGCGCTGGCGGAGAGGGGGACCCGGCTTTTGTCAACATTGATGTACTGGGTGAGTCGTACTTGTAAGGCTGTTGTAAAAAAATTTTGCTCAACGTGAGACAGTACCTGTACTATGTTTTGCTGAGTGAGGACACTTGAGGCTTTTATAACACTACTATATAAATTATACCGCTATATAATATATAAAGTTTACTATATAAATTATACCGCTTAAGGGGCGTAAACAGACCCAACCAACAGACCCAACAAACACAACCAATGCGCGGAATGTGGCGCGGTTGTCCATGGGCGGCGGTGAACTCTTGCCATATAGGAGACCCGCCTGCTCCGTTATCCGCTATAGAATAAAAAAAATGAAATCTTATGAATGTTTGTCATGAAATAAAGTTTGTGAAATTTTAATTTTAGCACCACCTAGCTTCAAATATGCAATGAACCACTACAGCGGAGCGTTGTACAAGTCGCAGGTAGGAGTTTGCTTAAATATATAATATGACTAAAGTATTTAATAATTTGCGCAAAATTTTCTTCGTATAGTGAACCACCATTATCGTTTAGATGGGTCTAAAATAGATAACTGATTCTCAGAGCTACTAACTATGCATACAAAATTTCATAAAAATTGCAGCTGCAATGAAACGGCGGTAAAAATTTATAACTCCCATGAAACTTCTTAGCTCCCGAATCGTCTTAGGCACCGAAAAATCATGGACCTTGGACTGGAGAAGTTGGATACCCGTCGCTGAATCCTGGCCTGTTGACCGCTGTATAGTTAAAACTTTCAATATTGCAGAACATTTCCCTATCGTGTACGGTGGAATGCGCGCCGTTGTGCAGTGTCCAATGGCTGAAGGACGGACAGATTATAGATCCCAGGAAGACGGACCGTTATTACGTTGTTGAGAGAAAGATCGAGCCGCAAGTCAACAGGAATGATTTTGAGGCCACCGAGTCTACTTTGGTATGTGTACCTATAGTAATTTGTCAAAATAGAACTTTTTTACCAATAACAAAACAAACTGGTAGTAATGTCTTAGTTATTCTCGCATTTTTAACATGTACGCAAACGTAATAAATATTTATTACAAGATAAATAGTAGTTATACTAACCTTTTTTGTGATTTTTTCGTATTTATTGCGGAAATAACAATAAATCAAACAATAAATACTTCATATTAATCTGTTTTGATTAATAAGAAATGTGAACGCTCTTTTCTTGAAGGTTCCCAAGTCTTGAAGTCCCAAGAAGGTTGGTTTGGAAATAGCCCTGCTAGCAGCTGAGTCCTCAGAGAGATGTTGCGAGGCACAAAATGCCTTAAAAGACACTCATTTATTAATTTATTTAAATGGTATTCCAGCACTGGAACATGTCAGCGTGGTCAGGAGGCGCACTCTCGCGGTCTGCAGACACGGCACGATACACTTGCCGCTCTTCAAGGAATGCAGCCGGACCACCTGTTAATTCTACCACGAAATTCGCTGTTGAATGTGAGTAAACAAAAACATTATACATATATCATGCCTCATATTTAAAGGTTGGACAATGTTTGCT
>DWCF01003090.1:0-20967 GCA_018230265.1 Delias oraia | reverse complement strand
GAATATATCCAGCTGCAAGTTTTTGTAGTTTTTATTTCAAGAGTATGACTGTTTGTAAATAGAATTATACCATTTATTGATATAATAACCAATAGAGGATATAATATTATTTACATTCAATAAACTCATTTAAAAAGTCTACACATTTTTAGATATCTTAGTAATATAAAAAGATAAAAGGTGAATATAATTACTGTTTGTATAAACCCTACAATTATTGCGTAAATATTCCATCAAATGTAATGTGCGTCAAAGAAATGAACTAACCGCTTTTAATTTGTTTAATTAACTGTAAGTAATTATCACTCTACGCTGTTTTCTTATTGTAACCAACCAATAAACACGTAGATTTCTTCTATTATTTTATTTAATACAAGAATTTGTTTTTGGAGTCTCCTTGAAGGTAAGCGATTACTACTGCCCATGGACAACCGCACCACATCTGCGTTAAAGTAGTGTTGTCGGCTTTTTACGTCGCTTGATAAGTATATATATCAAAATGAATATAGGCTTTCGATACTCATTTACTGAGCAAAACAGTACAAGTAATGTTTCACGCTGGTCTTTGTGATACTACTCCGGGCGTACCGGCGCAATCAATACGTCAGCATATATTTCAGCATGTTTCTCTCACACGGGTAAGATAGTGTTAAGACACTCACCTGACCCTTGTCATGCCCTTACTAACCAAATAAGTGAGAAGTTGTATTCTGACCGGGGTTCGAAAACGGTACTTATGCCTTCACGATATGTTACAAGAGCGCTCGGCTACGAAGCTTTTAAATCGCAATAAATAATTTCAGCATAAGAATTCTAACTGAATTGATTTTATTGAGTAAATTTTCATAGGAATAAAAACTATATATTTTTGTATCTGCATTTGTAACAATCTATTAAAAATTCTTCCGTCTAACCCTATGATACATTGTGTGACAATGTACAGAAAAACCGTCGTCAAAGAAGATAGAAGCTTAATCAAAGCCATTTCACCAAACAAATACTAGTGGAAGCCGGCGGTTTTTCGTACAGGTCGCTCAGGGTATCCTGAATTAGTATTTCGCATGTGGGTTTAAAGAGTAAAATTGCTTGTTCCAGATCATTAATGCCGAATGAAGGCGCGGGTGCCCTGAGCGACTTGGAGCTGGTGCTTTTGATGCCATCGTCTTCGGGACTGAACATCTTCGTTTTCCTTTCTGTGTTAAAATTTAAAAAAAATTGTTGTAGATTTAATACATTTTGAATTCGCGAATGCTTTTGGAATTCAGAGAGGTTAGTACTAGATCCATCAAATTGGAAATAATAGTTTTTGTAGAAGTAATTATTAATTAATATAAGCCGTAGCAATATTTAATTTCTGCATACATTTTGAATTTTTTACGATTACACATAAAATGTTTTATCATTATTAATCAGTTTTGACAATGTTCAGTGTCTATTATAGTTTATATGATGGATCTTGTATTAACTATTAATGTTTCAGATTAATCTGTTGTCTGTTGTCTGTCAAAAAACTAGACAATCGTTGTCTGTGTGTGACAGCTGTCATTTGATGTAGACAAAATATCTCTTGGATTGACATTACAATTCGATATTTCGGTAAAGCTAGGCCTCTGACGCATTACGCATGTCTAGTGCTTCTTATAATTAGTATTTTAAATTAAGTGAAGATAAATAATACATATTTTAATAAAAAGAAAATGATTTCAATATTGCTATTTTTGTATTTATTTGAAACGGAATCATTTAAAAATCTAATTTTAATTGCATGTATGAACTATGGTAGCTAAGATGTAATTGTATTTTTATTTATTTTTGATTTTATTTTTCTCACTCTAACATTCCAATTGAATATTATTAGATTTATATTAATTAAGAATAGTCAAGTACTTGTCAATTAGAACTGAGTATAATTTTTCAATTGTTATTATTCCTATAATTCAGTATTATGTGAACTCATATTATTTAATTTATTGTTTTTATTGTTTATAATTCTAATAATACTCTAAAATGTCCAAAGATGCTGCATATTAATAAATAATCCAATTTTTTAAATTATTGTTCATTATTATTACAAAATAGGACCACTTTGCAGTTTTCACCCATTTTTAGGTTGACACCTTTTTTAAAAGTCGTCCAGGTACACGGTCATGCCAGGTACATGGACATGGTCGTCCATGGTAATGGTATAGCAATGGTAGTCTCTTGTGAAATTAATAACATACTTTTGAGGTTTTTTGAAGAACAGTTAATAAAAATTAATAATAGTCACTTAACCTATCAGACTTTCCTTGGATTTTCATTATAGGACTATGTCAAGTAATTTTACGCATACAGATGGTTACAAAATTAACACAATCAGATAATATTTTAGCAGATATGTGAGTGCTGTTAATTTCCTTTACAGGCAAGGCGTCTGTTTATTTTTAAATAAAGCTATGCCTAGAGAAATTTTGATTCATTGAGTCATTTTGACCAACTGGATAAAGAAGATACCTTAAGTATCAAAGAGTTTGCATATAGTAAAGGTATTACTATATGTAATTATTTTTAATATTATTATTGTTATGTTATTATAATTTATATTTAAAAAATGGTTAAATCAAGAATAGCGGAATGAAACATATCAATTAGGTTTAGATTGTTTATATTATTAATATATGTACGTTTAGAAATTAGTATGTTGCCACTATTTTTATAGAGACCAAAACTGCACACCTCCCTGGTGAATACGTGGTAACGCCATGCTGACGCACGAATTGCGTCGGTTCGTCCGAAGTGATACTACAAGGTCCCAGAATACCAGGGTAAAACGAAACTTATTTGTGATTGATCGAGGACATTCGCGGCCAATAAAATTATACCGTTTAAACGGCGTGAAAAGTCAGGGACTTGGTTGTCCATGGGCGGCAGTGATCTCTTAATATAGACGAGATCTACCTGCTCAGCTTCCCATTATACAATAAAACATTACACAATTCTTGTTACAAAGGTATCGAGATAAAATCAAAAAAAGCTTACAGAATTTAAAAGTAGTATTCAAATGATCATTATCCAAATGCATTACTGATAATGGTTTTTAGGTGCAGGTTTACATTTGATATGAAAAAATTGATTTGAAAACACAGAATGCATTGCGTGGAACCGTACTGTACTGTGTTTCGTAGAGTGAGTGAGGATATTGGAGGCTCTTGAAATTATACCGCCGTAAAAAGCCTGCAACACATCCAAAGGGTGAATTTTAGCGCGGTTATTCATGGCAGTGACCTCTTACAATATAGGAGACCCATTTACTCCGTTATCCGCTATACAAAAATATGTAAAGATACACTATCATAATCGCTACTTTTCTCATCCCGTTTTTATTTCAAACAAGAATCACATCACATAGAATGTAATATTTTAAACTAAGAATTTATTATAAGTAAAAATATGATTAAAAAGTTATAATGAATACATTGTTTACGTAATAAAATAAGTCGTAAATTGTAAATAACTTCTCACGTGCTTTAAAACTAAAATGGTACTATTAACATTTTCCTTTATTGACGTCAATCAGACATTTGTTATTTTAATAAATTGTTGATTTGTTAGTATTAATTTTAATAAATGTTATAGATTATACTTGTTTTATATTACAACCTTATATGTTAAATATTCTTTAATCAATGAATATTGGAAAATACAATAAAAAAATACTTTGTTTATTTATTTATACTTTGTCAAAAGTAGGATGATAATTATATTGACAGATTAAGCTTATATGAAATATATTGATGACTGTATATTAAAAAGAAATAATTTATTAAACCGAACAAAAATACACATGTAATTGTTTTTTTTAGGTTCTTATGTCAATAATAGAATTGCCATTTTTATATCATTTCTGTTACATTTATATATAATAAATTCCATTATTTATTATTATTATTTATTTATTATTATGTTAAATTATATATAATATATTCTAAAGTATAATTAACTTAAATCAAACTCATATATAACTGTCCTCAAGACTAACCGCGGGTCAAAGCATATGGAAAGTAAATATAACTAATTTCTAAACGCCTATAGTTTGATAATAGCAATGTAGTGTTTTCATAGTAACAGGCGCAGATTTATGTAACTAACACATCGATTTTAGAATATTTCTTTTTTGTAATAAAATCTAATGACTGCACAAAAAATATATACCAAATAAGCGAAATTCGGATTTCCACAGATGCCACTCATATCGTAATATGAATTTGTTTTACTTGGTTCATGCTTATCACCATATAAATTTAATCTGGTAGGTATTTCTATTATTTTTTATACAATAGCTGGCAAAGGAGCAGAAGGCTCACAGACACCTCCAATTCTTGAAGAGCCGCGAATGTGTTGCCGGCCTTTAAGAAATATGTACGCTCTATTCTTGAAGGTCCCCAAGTTCTATTGGTTTGGAAATACCCCTGCTGGCAGCAGGGATATTTGACATTTATTTGATATTTGACATTTGTCGTAATTTATAAGGCCAAATACAACAAATAACTTTCTCTTTAGTACAGAAATCAAGTAATCTTTTGTGCTATAAGTAAATACTTTTCTCAATCAGTTAATTCTTAAGGTAGCTGTTGTATTAACCGTTTTTTGTATAAAACATATGAAAGGGTTAACCTAGAATAAGCGGCTCGTTCATATCTCTAGCCGTATGTCGGCCCGGGTGAGTTGCCGGTGTTTTAAGGATAGATACCTTGTCTAGTTTCAAATAAAAACATAAAAATATATGTTTAGAAGTTACGACAAACACACGTACACTTTTTTTACATCTGACCCTAATCTAAACTATTATTTACAGTTGATGTAATACGGAAACATATACTACACATATTACTTCTCAAATATTTAATCAGCAAGTAGATAAAGATATTTTTTTATAATATAGCTTATAACGGAGCAGGTGGGTCTCCTATATGGTAAGAAAACACCGTCACCCATGGACAACCGCGCCACAGTCCGCGCATTGGTTGTGTTGCCGCCTTTTTACGCCACTAAAGCGGAATTTTTACTTTCACTCAGTTTAACACAGTACATGTACCGTTTCACGTTGAGTATTCTGTGAATTAGTCCATTACTATCAACTTTTCAATAGATTTTTTACTGCCATTTTATACGTGTGTATACAATAACTCAGCCCATCGGAAAAAAATTGCAGACTCATGGTAGAGGAACTGGTTAAGATCTGTCGGCCATACATAATCACAAGCCATACTTAGTAAACGATACTCAGTGTGAAGTAATAAATTAAGTATTTATTAAGTTACTAGCGTAGTGGTTGCCATAAATGTCATATTTATATCAAATATAACTTGTCCATAGCTGAGATAGGCTAGAACGAGATGTTTAGTTTTTGTCACTGGAACGAAAAACTGACATGACTGGTTGCGACTGCTTCTATTATTTATTGGAAATACAATAATCCTGTGGTATTTTAGGGTTGGGTTAAAATCTAATTGGATTTAAAAAAATAATTAACTTCGTTAGTTTGCATCTTGCGTTTTTTATGGAAACGGTTGAAAAACGCCAGAGGCTTAACTAGAACAAGCGGTCCTCCACCCATAGACACTCCTAGCCTTTGCAGGGCCGCGGATTCGTTGCCGGCCTTTAAGATATAGGATAGGTACGCTCTTTTGAAGGTCCCCAAGTAGTCTTGGTTTGGAAATAAGTAATTGCGTTGCTAAAAGTTGGTACATATCTTATAATAAAAAGACTCTTTGTTAAATATGTAAGTTATCGTGATAAAATAAACTTTTAAAACATAGTTTATAATTTCATCAGATTCAGAAGAAAGTGGAGTTAAACCATTACTCAAGAAGTGCTGGACAGACTTTCATGAAATTTGTGTGAAGGTAGCTGACATCCTAGATTTAAATATAAACCGACTATAAATGGAAATATATTTAGTATGTCATTTTTTAGGATTTGGCAAGATCAAGGCATGCTTAGGGTTGATGATTAGATTTGGTAGGTAGTACCGAGCAGGACTGCAGCGATTATAATATAATATATTCATAAAGAAATATATATTAGTTTCAAATGAATTTAACTTTTATAATAAAAAATTAAAATTTTATTATTTTATTATACTATTATTTTACTAATAAAATACAGAACCCATCGTATGATTAATTAATATACATTTATAAAAAAGTATACCCTTCTGAAGACAGATTGCGACATTACACGTGTATATGTTTGCAATCATAATTATTGAGTGAAAACTTAGCGAAGTCTTAGATATTAACTATTATGTGCATAAAATGAATACAATACATAATAAAGTGACTTAAATAATTAAGACGTTTTATATGGCTTCTCTTCTTCTTCTCTTCTTCTCTTCTCTTTTCTTCCCCATTTGGGGGAGGCCTAAGTCCAGCAGTGGACTTGGATGGGCTGATGATGATGATGATGATGATATGGCTTCTCATAAGTAACTTTTTGCGGACATTAAAAAAAATGATCTTAAATTGCGACTATCCCAAAGGAAAATCGAAGGAACCCGAGGCAGAAACACGATAAGATAATCATTCTAAGAAGGCCCCTTACAGGTGTTGAAAGGCCTCTATGAGAGAAAATGACGACAAATAATGTAACAAATCACCAAAGAATTACTACTTTATCAAGAGTGTTATTAATACAGCTATCAATAGAATTCCAAGCAAAAGAAATGTTTTCCAAATTGTTTGTAGAAAACATATACATTAGCGTCAATTTACGTTAAAACTATTTACCATTAGTTAAACCATGTATGTCACTTACAAACAAACATACGCACTACGTAAGAATATTAAAAATATAATTATTAAGAGCGTCACTATGAAAAAATACCGATTTCTCGGTCTCACGACAGTTAGTTCCATGTTTGCACTTACTTATCTCAAATCATGAATTAATACACATGCGATTAGGGCTGCCAAGGTATTCGGAGCATTGAAATGATAATTAAACTTAAAAAATATATCTCTATATGTTAAAAATGTATATAAAGAAATTAGAACTTCAAAATTTATGCTGTCACCTATGAACGAAATGTCATGTTCTGTAAATAGCGACGCCATCTCGGAACGCAGTGAGGATAAAGAGTGATCAAAACTTATATTAAAAACCACTAAATGTTGTTCATTATGTGTGTGTATTGAGAGGTGTTATTAATAAACTTTTATTATCGTTTCTTTATTTTCAGATAAGATTGTTAACTTAAGTGTACATACCTCTTCATTAAATAAAAAAATATTTTCAGAGAACCAAAATCAAGATTATTTTCACATTGCGAACTTAGTTTTAAATAAGTGTCTTATATAGCAAAAAAATACACCCATTATTATACCATACACCCAGAGTTTATTATGCGGGTTCTTTTCAGTAGGTTTAGTTTAGAACCGGTGGTAAACTGATTTTGACGTACAATGAGTTGCATTTTTATATTAATGTTGAATAAAATATTTCAATTCATAGAGTAGTATCAAATATTGTATTTAAAACATCTAATCATTTAGGCATCCGTGAATATTACAGTTGTGTGTTACACACGATTTTTTAAAGATATTGTTTGGGATTTACTAAATTTATTTTATAAATTTTATTTACTTCGTTCATTTCAGTTTATTGATAAGTAAACGTGCATTTGTTATTAAAAAAACTAGACAGGTAAATTTGCTTGAAACGATAATAAGGTATTACAAATTTGGTGCCTTTATTTATCTTATGAAGTTTTATAGACAGCAGATAGGTATGAGTGTATTTATTCCATATTGTTTTCCGTAATTTAGAACGTGTTCTCATGGTATTACAGATTATATTTAGAGATTTTGACGGCCCTATTCACAGTCACACAGCCTGAGGCTTTAACGTACTACTAAGCATAGCCAGTAGTGAAACAAGACGTGTACGGTTCGCACGCATAACGCGATCTAATGTAAACGAATTTTGAAAAGTGTAAATCGCGAAAGGGACACTTTATCACTGAGAAAAGTGTGTGAACTATGAACATTGTCATTCTGTATTAGACAATGTTATTGAGTTCCATCTTAGAGGTTAACTAGTTGTAAGTTACACGAACAAATAAAGCCATTTCTCACGAACATTATTATGAGTGGAAAAAATTATGTCTTTAATTTTAGATTTTTATCTTACTTATGAGCGTTTAGATTTTAAAAATCTGAATAACTGTAATCGACGATAGTATGATTAATAGGATTTGCATATAGGAGAATAATTATAGAAGAATTAATATAATTTAATTTATAATATTATAATAATAATATTCATATTTCATTTGTTACTAATTATATTTAAAAACTATCGAAAAAAACTATAAAATGAAACTAAATAACTATTTCATTAAGTAGAATTATAATTAATATGAATAAAATATTTATACTAAATTTGGAAATTAAATTCTATTTAATAATACAGATATAGAAAGGCTTTTAAGTTTTATTATCGTGTAGTAGGTTTGTTATTCTAGCGAACCTTAATCAATTTTATAATTATATCTTTGCATTTGATATGTATTTTTACTAAAAACTTCATAGGTATATAAATTTCTTTAAAACGTTTGTTTTTAATCGCATTTAGTACGGAGGATATATACTTACGTGCTAATTCTATTTAATAATAATACATAATATGGTCAACCAATGGAGGAAGCCTTCGCTCATGGTGAGGTTTTTATAGACTAAAAATAAAACTAACAAAACTTACTAACATTTTCTCCATCATAAAATATTACTAACACTTTAGAAGCAAACAAAAAATGAACATGAATTAAGATATTCAACGTGAAACGGTACTTATGAGTGAGTGAGGATATCAGAGGCACTTAAAAGTGCCGCTTAATTGGCGTAAAAAGACGGCAACACAACCAATGCTTGGACTGTGGCACGGTTGTCTATGGGCGGCGGTTTTCTCTTACCACATAGGAGACCCACCTGCTCCGTTGTCCGCTGTAGTATTAAAAAAAATGTGAATTTTTTATTATCTTTTAATGCCGTGAAAAATAAATTGGATTTTTTAGTTTATTTATTTATTTATATAAAGATTTATCGAGATTTTAACAATATAAACGCGTAAGGTATATAAAAATATAGACAGAAAACAGACTTTTTCAGACGCACAGTCATTAATTAAAAGAATTCCTAACAAAAACTTGAGACAATCTGCGTAGCATATGTCTGGATTGAATCTTACGTAGTGGTGGTATACAAATTCCCTCATGTTACTTAGAATAATTATTATATATAACAACGCCTTTGAACAGAAACAATTTTAAACTACATGAATTCAAAATTACTTAAAGGCTTCGGTCAAATTAACGAAACAGAAAAACAAACATATTAGAATAACGATCAAAACATTATAAAAAATTTAATGTCTTAGAACAAATTAAAATAAATTATTATTAAGCGCGTGACATTATTATTATTCTATTGTATATTTTAGTATATAGCTTCTGATGGTAAGAAATTACCACCGACCATTTTTAATCGCGTTGTAAACCACATTTAGGTTGTGTTGCCGGCTTTTTCCTCCACTTAGGCGGTAAACTTAACATGATGGGTTTCCAGTTTCATCACTCACTAACGTGAAACAGTATTTGTACTGTGTTTCTATGAGTCAACGAGAATATTGGAGGCCTGGTAAATTATAAAGCTCAAGCGGCATAAAAATCCGGCAGCACAACCATATCGCGGATTGCGACGGTATTATACATGGACGGTGGTAATTTCTCACCATTACAGTAGTCCGTCTACTCCATTAGCTATTAGCAAATAAATTAAATTAAAAAATAAATTGAACGAAGCATAGTAAAAGTACTAAAGTAGATAATTACTATATATAGCATTCTACAATTATTGCGTCAGCATATGCTTCAGCATAACTTTTCCACAGATAAGACAGTACTAATATACTCACCCGAACACTGTAAAGTTCTTCCAAAGTCCAATTACACTTTATAAAATATTTTCAGATCGCGAATCAAACCTAATAACCATGTCGTCATGGCTTATACCACTCGGCCTCGAATATTATACGAGTATATTTTAATTCTTAACATAAGCTTTACTATTCACACTGATACATCAAGACCAAATAGGTTTTTACAACGGTCTTTGAACTATTACTACCTTCAGTTATAAGAAAACAACAATTTCACGCTTAATATATAATTAATGTAAATTGTTTTATTGCTTTTCATAGAATACAAAAGGCTGTGCGGCGAACAAAAGGAATATTTTCATTAATTTTCATTTTTCTTGCTTATTAACATTGGTACAAATGCTCCATTGCTATGTATATTAAAGTTTCAAAAAAATTGAAATAGCATAACGGTAGTTATGCTACTTTTCCAACCTATTTATAATACAATGTCATCATCATCATCATCATTTCAGCCGTAAGACTTCCACTGCTAGACATAGGCCTCCCCTTTGGACTTCCATGATTAATACGAGATTAATACAATTTATTATTATTTATTATACAAGTGTAGTTATTTAGAAATTAAGATAAATTTGTCGATTAGTTACATAATATTAATAGAAAAATTCATTTTATTTAATATCGTTCCAGTTTACTGATATAGCTTTAGATTCTTGGTTATTTTGTGTTCTAATTATATATCACAAGTTAATAATAGGTAATATATAAATACGGTATGAAATTGTTTAGAATTTTCTCGATTCATCTCACGCATCATAAACATTTTCAATGACTTGTAGATTTTAGCGTACACAATAGCCAGTAAAACTCGCGTGTTTAATAATAGCAATAACGTTAAAAGTAAAACTATTTAGAGTAGGACCGCGTGGCCTTTTATAGTTTTTTTTTAAATGTTTATTAGGAACTGTAGTTATTACGTCCAAATTCCAAGCGACAGTTTTATAGTATACATCGCCGCCCATGGACAAACGCGCCAGAATCCGTGCATTGGGTGTATTGCCGGCCTTTTACGCCATTAAGCGATATTTTAAAAAGCCTTCGACATCCTCACTCATTCAGCGATACACAGTAGAGACACCGTTTCAAGTACAACTACTATTTAACGCTGAGTATTCTGTGAATTGCTTAAGAACTCTTTTACTCTATGGTACGATCTGTCTATTATCTTGTTATTAATATAAGATTTATTATTTAGTAATAGATATTGTACTTAGTAGTAATTTGTTGAAGAAGCGTATGCAATTTCTTTGAAATAGGTTTCTTTATGTATCTTTCAATACATTTTTAAATATATTATTTTGATCCAAACGTACACCCGCAGAGATAGATAATAAATCTCTAAAAATCGTTTTGAACATAATTTATCTTAATTATAATAAAAATGCAAATTGCGGTCCACGCATAACGAGATACAGTGCAAAAAAATAAAAAAGCAACGAGTTGATAATCATGCTGACGTACTAATTGTTTCGGCTCGTCCGAACTGATACCACGGGCTCACAGAATATTCAGCGTGAAACGGTACTTGTACTGTGTTTCGCAGAGTGAGTGGGGATATCAGAAGCCCTTAAAATGCTCGGACTGTGGCGCAGTTGTTCAAGAGCGGCGGTGTTCTCACATATTTATCACGGTTATCACATAGGAGACCCACCTGCTCCGTTGTCCGCTATAGAATAAAAAATGGAAACTGATGGCAACAGATTATCCGCTTCAAAAGTTACCCTAGTCTGTCCACAAGCCTAAGACATGAGGGACCGACTTCTGAGAGGTCTATAGGTACCATAAATATACTTCCGTACCTAACTGTCGGTAACATTAACAAAATTAAAACGTTCTAACATTATTCTAATTTTAACAATCGATCGCCTTTTAGCGATGTTGGCGATAAGCGTGATAGACTGAACGCTTGTCTATTCGCTTTATATCATTACAGATGGTTCACACTTGATAAAAGCAACAGATCGGTCAGTTTGTAAACTACAACGTGTACATATTTAAAAATTAACGTCCGGGTTCAAAAATTAATCAAATAATGCCGTATAATTTGATATTTCACGACTAAGAATTATTTAATTACACTATGTAGTTATAAATCAGTTCGTTTTAAACTGTGTGTGTTTTCACCCGTGGGAGAGCCATGCTGAAACATAACCTAATGCACTAATTGGGCCAGTTGTCCGGAGAGATACCACGGGCTCACAGAATACTCAACGTGAAATGGTAGTTGTACTTGAAACGGTACTTCTATTGTGTTTCGCTAAGTGAGGATATCGGAGACCTTTAAAGAAGCCGCTTAAGTGGCGTAAAAAGCCGCAATGACAACCAAAGCGCGGACTATGGCGCGGTTGAGGATGGGCGGCAGTGTTCTCTAACATATAGGAGAACCAACCTGCTCCTTTGTCCGCTATACCATAAAAAATTGTTTTAAAGTCCAAATCAGTCCGTTTATAACTGTGTGACTATAGATGTATTTAAAACTTAACACCCGGGTTCAAAAATTTATCAATTAGTACCGTATAGTTGGCTATTTCACAATTAAATATTATTTTATGGTACTAGCCAAAAGTTCCCAATTGGTTTGTTTTTAAAATGTGTAAATAAGTTTGAGAGCCTCGTAGCTAAATGATTTAATAGGTCTAGCATGAAGCGAGACGTATCGGGTTCGAATCCTGCGGACCTGGATATGCGGACGTATTAATTAGGGCGGCTCGACCGAAGTGATACCACGGGCTCACAAAATACTCAGCGTGAAATAGTAAACTCGTAAGATACCAATAATATTAGTGCAATTTATAATCAGCTATCGTTTACATCTATTTTAGTATTGATTCTAGATGTGATAAATAGTGTCAGTAATAAAATTATTCTTAGATTCCAAGAGGTTCTATTGGAATTTGGAACAATTTTCGGCCGTTCTAGACGTCGCGATTACAGGAAAAAAGCTTTTAAAGTCTGATTTTATTTTATTAAATACAAAAAGTCATTACGTAAGAAATTCACTGTATGACATAATCCTCAAAGAGGATTTTCTGCACACCGTAATCCTTTGTCAACAGACCCCAACATATTGAGACAAAATATTTAAAGCACTTAACATATGTATAAGAAATAGATCATACAAAAAAAATATTAACAGTTATTTTTCAAGACAGAGGTATATATTTGAAATTTTTGTAGTATTTAATTTTGTGACATCCATATGTTTTGGGTAAAACATCTGCTACCACCTATGTTTCTCCATATATAACTAATCCATAAGTAAAATAACACTGTTGTAGTTTCACAACGTAATTTACACGATACGAGTTGATAAATGCAATCTCATTTCTGATTTACTGCTGCACAACTTGTTACCACATTACATAACTTAGTGAGATGTAAAACTTTTCAATGACCGACAATAGTGTCTCCCTATAAATTCTGTTACTGTTCTGTCAAAACGTAGCCATAAATAATATATAAGACAATGTTTTATTACACCGAGATAAGTAATTCTTTTTGTATTAAAGTAAAATAACTTGTATGGTTAGGATAAGAATTGAGAAGGGATTGAAATTTTTTACTTCAACTTTTAAAATTATTTCAAAAATAGTGTTGTCCTAAAAATTCTGCCAGACGTAAACATAGATAATAAATATATCAGACATTGTTTAACTATATCGAGATATGTAATTAATTTTGTACGAACGAAAACATAACTTATATGTTTAGGATAAAATTGCATTTTTTACAATATTTTATTTAATGGAATCGCCTCCTACACCCTACACCTCTAGCCCTTGCATTGTCAAAGGTGCGTTGCCTGTCTTTAAGGAATATGTGCCTACGATCTTTTCTTGAAAGTCCCCAAATCGTATTGGTATGGAAATACTCCTAGTTTTTTTAATTTTCGATTTTTCATATTATTACAACAAGAGTCGCTTTATAAATTGTATTACATATCTGTCAAAACATGTCCATAAATATTACATTAGATTTATTGCTATTATGTTTTATTACTCAGAGTTATGTATTTTTTTTGTACTTTCAGTTAAAATAAAATTAAGACTTATTACCGTCTCGTGGGAAAAATTATCGTTTCTTTGAAATTATACTAAATTTCATAAATGAATTTTAATGTTTTCTTTTGAATTACGCATTTTATTCTTTGTTATAATAGCAAAATTGATTGTTTAAAAAACGTTTGATGATTGTCTTCGCTGGCATGAAAAAACCAAGTGAGGATATATAATTTTAAATTTGCGTCATTGTTTTATTTATAATCAATGCATATTCCTGTTACTTTCTTGCCATCATAGAATCCTTGTTACGAAAACGGGATAGTAGTATATTTGAGAAAATATATAATAAGAGCTAAAATACTTTTATCCTAACCGAAACAAACGTGGTTTTTTTAAAAAATCAGAACTTATTGTAATAAAAATTAACTTTAAAGAAAAAATATTTTGAAAAATACATATTTTTGACCTTTACAATAATTTATGAAATGATATAACTATATATTTTACCTTACCCTTTAGAGCCATTTACATAAGCGATAAAGCGTTTGATCTAATAAATCTTCGGCTAAACGTTGGGACTCAGCACATATAATATTACGAAGTTACGTAACATATAAACAATGAACTAAAGCCTACATCCGATACTCAAACCAGGAAGCGTACTATATTTCACTGAGTGAATGAGGAGCCCCTGAAATTAAACTGCTGAAGTGACGTAAAAAGCCGGTAACACAACCATAGCATGGATTCTTGCATGGTTATCAATGGGTGGCAATGATCTCTGACCATACAGAAGATTCGCTTGTTCCTAAAAAACCAATGTCTGTTGACCGAAAAATTGTTACAATCAAAGTATCATACGAAGGACAAAAGAAATTATATATTAAGTTATCTCTATATACTGAAACTGTCGATATATGAAATACAGTAAGGATCATATAATAAGTTGTACATGAATGAATATAAATCTTTTTACAGACTGATGTGGTTAACTTACATTTAATTACATTGATTGGGGTAACGCCCCATTTGGTAATGCAATTAGTGATTAAAATCATCAAATCAACGCTCAGTTATGTTGGATATGTCGGTCGAATGCCGTGACAAGATTGCTCTGCCATGTAGCGTATTTTTATATTCAAAAGCTCTTTAAAGGCAGATTTGAGAATGTATACATATCTCTTAATTCTCTCTTAAGTGCCATTTAAGTGTTGTGTTTTAAGTACGCCATGTTGTAAAGTTTTACTACTTTTTTTTTGTTTATTTTCAAGTTTATATAAAGATAGATGTATAAAGTCCCTAAAAGTGATAATAAATTTAATTATACAATATCGCAATAAGGTTTAATAATTTGTCTTGGCCGTTTTCATTGAAAAATTTATGTTTGATAAAGTAAAGTTATTCTGTTTTTATTGAGCTCAATATAGTTGAACTTTGGTTTTAAACCATAATTATTTATCTCTGTTAACGTTATCTTATCTGTTCAGGCGGTGATTAAACATTGAGATAATAGTTGGAATATTTTTAAACATATGCTTTGAATGCATTTTGAAACCTGTATCGAAATTTATAACCGTATCTACTGAGTAAACGGTTTTTAAAGATTTTCCTTAGGTTTATATTCTTAAATTCAATTTCTATCTGTGGGATTGTGGCAAAGTCGAAATACCAAGAATACCATTAATCTTTGGCAATTAAGTTAAATATATCAGCAATTAAATTAGTTCTGGAATCTATTTTGAAACGACACGTAATTTTATTTTATTTCAACGGCTTCGGTAATTAACATTAGAATCTTGTGAAACATTAAACATATAAAAATTTAAAAAACACATTAATAAATAGTAAAAATTTATGATTTTAAGTATAAAATTATTGTTAAACTCTCTACTGTTCTACTTCTGTTTTCATGTAACTAAGTTTTTATTTAAGTAGGTAAACTAGTGTTCATTAGTAAATGCATATACATTTGGTCTTCAAGCTAGCTGCGACCCCTGCTAGGTCTAATAAGAAGCCTGCAATAAAAATGGCCAAGTATCACAGCCTTCACCATATGATACCGGTAATCTGTTTTTTCTATTTCTCGCAACTTATAATGATATAAAACAGATGCCCTGATCTAGTTTGACACGCATTAGAGTCTGTTATACCGAAGATGAAATATTAACTGTATTTATGGTTATTTTAAGAAATATAAGATTATATTGTTGTGTCTCTTTTTAAAACGGCAGCAAGAGGCAGGTAAGTGGTCCACCGTTGGGCGTTACAGTTGGGAGACGGATGCGTTCTCGGGTTTTAGAGGATAGGTACGCTATTGGAGGTCCAACATCACAATGATAAGATCGCTATGCTTCTAAATTCTGTCAATTAAGATCGTCTATCCGTTATCCGTTATCATCCAAGTTTTACTATTACGACTACCTCTAGTCGTAATAGTAAAACTATTTACAAAGATCGACTCGTTGGATGATTGTAAAAGAGTTAAGTTAGTTAATTCTTTAACAAACGTCAAATCATAACGGATAGACGATCTTAATCGTACTTTTTAAATTGGCCACGTGTAGGTGTTTGCTTGGAATGAGAATAAAAAAGGTTTTGCCTGTCCATTTACAAGCATGGCGATCTTATCTTTGTGATGTTTGATCGATAGTTTGTTTGAAATTTGCACTTTCGAAATGAAAGTACATCTACATTTTTTTCTATATGATCCAATCAGTCATGGCGAATATAAGCAGGTGAGGTCTTTGATTGATTTTTAGGTGCTATTTCCAGTGGAGTCAGCCCTTTCATTTACATATGTAATGGTTAGTTGAACATGTTCCGTTCGTTTTTGAGCCGGTGGTTTCAGGTATAGCTGATCCGTTTAGATAATATTTAGTTTATAATTGTATTATTTAAATAAATCTCTATTTTTTATATTATCGAGCAGGCGGGTCTCCTATTTCGAATGAGGTTAACGACGATCATGGATAAACACGCCACAATACGAGCTTTAAGTGTGTTGTCGACTTTTTATTCAGCTTAAAAGCCTTATATATAATATAAAAAATATTGTTAAATTTCTGCCGATTTAATATGAAAAATAAATACAACTTTTTACATTAAAATGAATTATATGGAAGTAAAATTTCTCTGTGATATGTTTTTTTCTCTTTTCCGCAACATTTTCTTTATATACAAGTATTTATTAATTTTATTTTCCCCGGCGTTTGAACCTGGAACATCAATTTTACTAAGAAATATAGCATAATTATAGTAAATATTTATTAAAAAGTAAAACTGTTTACCTAAAATTAAATTTGTTCTGGTTTAATTTCCTCTTCATAGATTTAATAATCATGTTTAACCAGATATTATATTAACTTGTTAATAATAATTGATTCCGATGATTCAAATTTATTGAGACTGAGAGCTAACAAAGTTATTAGTACCTAGAGTAAGAAGGTCGCATATTTTTAATACGAAAGATGGATTTTTTTTCTATTTGAACGGGCATCAGAGCAAGAATATTTAATTTTAAGCGATATAATTTATTGAAACCGTATTTTAATAATTTTTATTCCTTGTTTTCCATTCTGTCAATTGTTTTAATCTTTTTTGTTTGTGGTCGAAACGTATTCTCTTAAAATATTAATTTAGGTACTAAAAAACGTCGCTCTACCACTTCTGGTAGGGCTTACAGACCACCGCTACACTTTTAAAGCTACGTTTATATTTTCATATTTACTAACTTGTATGTTTATCTCTTTTTGTATATATAAGTTTTAAATAAATAAAATTCCACCATTTTACTCAGAAGAAATTGCTGTAATGTGTTAAAATATTAAGCCATACAATTTTAAAATAATTGTAATATATTAGGTCTTTAATTTAATACTTAAATCCCATTTTATGCGTAAAAGTCAACATAATTACGTTAAAATTTACGCGTTGGTCCACTTTAAATAAAAGAAAATATTTTTTGAGCATTCCAATGCAGATAAGTTAAAATAAGTGACATTACACATTACGAAATCTCAGTAATTGTTACAACATTTATATTTACATAATTACTTATATGTAAATAGATGGTATAGTAATTACGTATTTCTTTAATACCCACTTAAAATTTTTAACATAGAGTTTTCTAAGCTAAATTTAGCAGGTCCTAAAACCTTTTTAGTTTTTGTCATTATTGAAAAAGGTTTTATTAAATATAATTAATAGTGAAATTATTAATTAAATATAATTAATAAATTAATAATATTATAAATAATAATGTTAAATGAATACATATTCACATTATTCTTTGGTATCTGACCTTTTGCCAATTGACAGCCAATTCAATAACTTGTTTGTAAAACTTAGCGAACAGATTTAGCGATTAATACTAATTCTTATTTTTGATTCACTTGAATAAAAAAAGACCAAATGGGATCTTAAATATATATTTTTTTTATTTGTTCATATTGAAAAGTCAATAATTTATTTAGTTTAACTTTCTTACATCATCAGCTCAAGAAGGGCTGAATAGATTATTATAAAATTTGATATGAAGACAATCTCGGTAACAAAATTGGTGGGTAATGCTTTTAATCTATCTTCTATTCGCGTTTGATGGGTCCGGGTCCTGCTGGTGGTTCATAGTTGGATCTGGATAGGTAAATATAACCACAGATAAAGACATAAAAAATATATACAAGAAAGCATTACAAAAAAATTGCGTAAACTTATTTTTTAAAGAAATTACGCCAGTTTTTCACACGTGAATGCCATGCTGAATTATATGCTAACGCACGGGGTCACAATACTCAGCGTGATTAGGTAGCTGTGATTGTAATGGTACTTCTACTATGTTTCACTGAGTGAGCGAGACTATCGGAGGCCATTAAAAATGCTGCTTTAGCGGCGTAAAAAGCCGGCAACACAATCAAAGTGCGGATTGTAGCGCGGTTGTCTATGGGTGAGGGTGTTCTATTATCATATAGTAGACCCACCTGCTCCGTTGTCCTATATACCACAAAAAATGGCTAAAATGGATGTGTAATTTAAACAGTGTGAAACTTATAATCCTAATGAAATCCTAATTGTGTCATTTGTAATAAGATAATGGGATGATAGGCATTTGTTAGACGCCATGAGGCAGACTGTTTTTGCCGCACCACCGATTGATACCGTGAATCGACATCGCGAAAGTCGCTCTCATTTATCGTTGTACGAGATGAAACTTGTCTTGGGGACTCTTTAAAACATTATTAGGTGTATTAATTATTAAACTATTTTAAAATAAGAAAATAAGTATTTTATAACTGAAAAGGATTCTTTGGCGGTATTCGATATATTTTATCAATATTTTATGTATTATCAATAATATCAAAATTATAAGAAAGGTATAGTTTGATTATATGACAGTGAGAGAGCCATACTGACGCTCTAATCCGGTTCCTCCGATGTGATACAACTGGCTATCATAATTATATGATTAAATAATTAATTGTCATAACGGGCGTTATATGGTATTTTTGTACTCTATTTTAACGTCTGAGTGACTACCGTACAAGTTATACCGCTTAATAAAAACACAACAAAAGCGCAGATTGTGGTGCAATTTCCCACAGTAGTGATCTCTAACCATCACGGCGGCACGCCACAAAAGAAAAATGATTACGCCGAATAATTGTAAAGAGTCCTCCAGCGAATGATAAACTTCCATGGAACCGAGACGTTATATCTCGAGCTTTTTATCAAGTTACGTTTTTGGTGTAGTATCGGCAGCATTTTGATTATACGTATTTACTCACCTTATACGGTAACTTGTATTTAACATTGTCAAAATCTAAGAGCATTTATATGTGATTTTTTATCTCTACCTTTGAGAGCCTCGTAGCTTAATGGTTTAAAAAGTGTACCATATAACGAGAGGTATTAGGTACGAATCTCGGTCCGGACAATTATAATTTATTCGGTCACTGGAAAGGCTTGACAGTGGCCGGGCGAGTGTCATAATATTGTCGCAGCCGTGGGAGGGTCATGTTGAAGCATATGCTGACGCACTAATTGAACCCTCTCGTCCGAAGTGATACCACTGGCTCACAGATTATTCAGTGTGAAACGGTACTCGTACTGTTTTTCGTAGATTTAGTTAGGATGTCGGAAGCCCTTAAATCTTCCGCTTAAGCGAGTAAAAAGCCAGCAACACAACCATGCGCGAGTGTGGCGCGGTTGTTTATGGGCAGCGGTGTTTTCTTACCGTATAGGAGACCTCCTGCTCAGTTGTCCGCTATAGAATTTAAAATAATTTGTCCACACTCACCCGTTGCATGCGGCCATTCTCCACAAACATATCTGAGTCATGTTTTTGTGATAAATTAAAACAGCATTCTTCATAAGTTTGTCGAAATCTGTTATCGTAATGCCCAATCTAGTTTTTTCCTTCGGAAATGTCTTAACGAGCGAAGATGTTTAAGTCGTTATAGGGAATTAAAATTAACTGCAGACGCGTACGACGTTCAAATTATACGTTCGTTGTAATTATAAAAAATTATTCAGTTAAGTAGCTACGTGGTGGTTCTGTCGCAATTTGAAGAGATAATTTCTTAATAATTAAATGATTAAGTGCACGTTTAACATATATTTGACGGATATACTAGCTCTTACTTTTGTTTTCTTTTACTTTTTGACTTTTAACATAAAGGTAGCTAAGTACATTAAGGTATTTATACAGAAACAAATTTTATTTTTTTCTGTACAATTATAAAATGTGGTTTGTTATTACGTTTCTCGCTTAGAGGCTGACTGTTTAGTATCATCATTATCATTATTTCAGCTGTAAGACGTCCACTACTGGACATAGGCCTCCCCTATAGTAGAAGTATTTTCCATAATCCATAAAATTCCAGGTTCGGCCAAGCTTGACAAAGCTTTTAATTGGTTTTGAATCTGAAACCCATTCGGTCAAATTACTCATTCAAGGAAAAAGGCAAAATATTTTAGAATGTATGTAATATAT
>DWCF01003089.1:0-20969 GCA_018230265.1 Delias oraia | reverse complement strand
TGCGATCTTTAGCGATGTGGATCCAGCGGTTGCCCGCGACCTTTGTTAGATCGTCTTTCCATCGTGTGGCGGGACGTACCACTCTGCGTTTTCCGGTGCGCGGTCGCCACTCGAGAACCTTTCTTCCCCATTGGCTGTCAGTTCGTCGTATAAGTAGTTATATAATATATATTTTTAGATATATTGACGTTATTATTGATAGTAAGTTTTAAGTGAATCAGGAAGTCATAATTTGAAGGCTTTTTGAATGTCATTAGTCCACGTATTTAAGTTTAGAGCTGTTTATGTTTTGTTTCTTTTTGGGAAAATTATGGAGTATGTAAATATTTTATGAATATGTGTATGTTGCAGTCATGTAGTTGAATCCGCTATTTGATCGAATGACTAGCGCGTTCATTGAATGATAACATTTAGTTGAATGGCTAAATCAACGTCTCAACTGAATGTCATTTAACGTAAGCGTTGAATGAGATATAAGGCCGAAATATATTATTTAGGTTAGGTTAGGTTAGTTAAATATATGATATCACACTATTTTATTACGAAAAGGTCACTTTAAAGTAAAATTAAGCAATTAAATAAATTTAATCAAAAAAATATCAACACAGTGCAATCTGTGCGAGCTGTTTGACGCCATATTTGTTTTCATGACGCCGCAATGGGAAACAAATGAACTAAATTACACTCACTTGGCTGATTTTACGTCCGATGTGTTCAAAGGGCTATTATACAAACCGCTAACTAGTCGGACGTTGGGTGACGCATGTTCAGTCAACGTTCGGCCTAGTCATTCGATGAACGCGCTAGTCATTCCATCTAATGGCGGATATATATTACCTGTATATATTTAAGTTCAGCTGCAGTTATGTGGGGGTCTTTCTCCGGAGATTCTTTAACCACAAGCCACCAGATAGTAGTGTATACCAAACCAATGATTCCTGAAATTATTTAAAATAAATATTATATAGTAGTTCAAAAAAATTCTAAATTAAATAAAATATTTACATGTTGTACTGATAATCATCATAGTCAGCCTACCAAGTCCCCTGCTGGACATAGGCTCCCCAAAGACGCCCAGCTGTTGTGATCTTGAGCGATCTAGGTCCAGCGGTTGCCCGCGACTTTGGTGAGGTCGTCTTTCCATCGTACTGATAATAGTCATTACTCGTTTGTAAATACACATATTTAAAAGACTATAGCTAAAAAAAATCCTTTGTAACGGACTTATTTAGGAAAATATTAAACAAAATTTTTGGCCAGTTGGTCTGTTCGGTTAGATACGAATATAAATTTGATCATAACTTTGCTAAAAAGCTGAAGCTGTAAAATAATTAGTAATTTTGTGTTTTTTATTTCTTCATCTGTGGAAAGTACTACTTTGGCTTAATGAGTTCATATGCATGTGTTTGTAAATATTTTACAAAAAATATTTTAAATACATTTTTATGATTATTTCAATTTAAGTAATATATATATAGTTACATACACAAGAGTCTTGCAGTCTTAGTCTTGTTTTTGCTCAAGTGTTATACGGTCAGTTTTGCTCTTGCATTTCTGCAAGAGCAAGACAGAATTTGGGAAACACTAGCCTGAATTCGACTACAGCCAAAACACTCCACTCTTACCGAACACATAGAAGATCCCAGGCCAACCCGTATAGTGTGCTAGTAAGGAACAAATCGGCATAGAGACAACCGTGCCGACGTAACTGCCGCTGAACGCAAAAGTAGCTAAACGTGCACGCTCAGAGCTCGGCGCCCAGCGGGACCACACAGCGTGGATGCACGGATATGTTACACCCTGAAAAACACGTGTATTCAAATTATAATTTATTCGGTCTTTGGAATTGCTTGATAGCGGCCGGGCTCCATCACATCCGTGGGAGAATCATAGTGAAGCATATGCTGACGCTATAGTTGGGTCGGCTCGTCCGAAGTGCTATCATAGGAATACTCACATAATTCTCAACGTGAAATGGTAGTTGTACTGTGCATCGATGAATGAGTTTCTTGCAGACCCGTAAAATGCCGAATTAGCAGCGCAAAAAGCCGGCAACACAACTATTGGTCTGCTATATGGTGAGGGAACACCGCCGCCCATGAACAACTGGACCACAGTCCGCGCATTGGTTGTATTGCCGGATTTTTACGCCACTTAAGCGGCACTTTTAAAGGTCTCCGATATCCTCACTCATTCTGCGAAACAGTAGAAGTACCGATTCACACTGAGTATTCTGTGAGCGGGTGGTATTACTTCGGAAGAGCCAGCTTAATTAGTGCGTGGTGGTAATTATGTTATGTGGTGAACATATTAAATATAACAATTAATTAACAATTAAATAAACAAACATATTAAATATTATTATATGAGTGGTTGTGTGAGGTTTTGCGTACTTCAGGTGTTCCATACAAAATATTAAGATTATTAATTTCTAAGATTATTGCACTTAAATAAATTCTTTATAATGTTGCTAGTATTTTGTCTACCTCGAATAGTCCTTCGATAACTCTTACAGCGATAAGTAAGCCAGTGCTGGTGTGCGCAAGAGGCGGAGTGAACAAAGTCAGGAGTGACGTCGCGCCAACTCCAATTGCAAACATTCTGAAATTTATATAAAAATTTATCAACCCGGAGATATTGTCTATTTTAAAATAGTATTATATAGGATAGGACCCGCGGCTCGGCAGGGCTGGGGGTTTCCATGAGCGGAGAAACACTTGCCGCAGGTGAGCCTCCTATTCATTTGCCACTGATTCTATAAAAAAATGATAGAAAATTTTCTTAAAACTATTTATGCTACACCAACTTTATAGGCTGGTAAATAGAGTACGGTAGGATAATTTAAATTAATTAAATTTGGTATGCATTGTTTGTTTTTTTTCAAACTAAAACACAAAAAACATCTATTCAAATACTTTGCTATTAAATATCCATTAGGGAAACTTATGCAAGTCAATTTACAATAGTAAAGTTACCATTGATTCGGAAGATATACCTATGTACCTATATGAGAAGAAGCAACAAAAAACTCATGGGGATTAATTTTTTATCGCCAAATTTTCAATGGCTGATTCATTTATGTTTGCTAGTTTAGAAGAATACCTTCCTTAAAGGCTGGCAACGCATCCGCAGCACTGCAAGGGCTGGAGATGCCCTAGGTGAGCCTACTGGTTGTTTGCCAACAGTGATGTAAAAAATAGATATGACATCGATATTATTATATATTTGTTTAATAGTTGAGTTAAGTCTTTAGCAGTGATTTTTTTTGTCGCTGGCAGTATAGAATTATAATTTAAAAAATAACAAAAAAAAAATATATTTTGTCAAAAGTTAGTCAGGAGCTTAAGTGAGATTTAGTGTGCCGTGTGTTTTAGAACAAGGAACGAACCTGTTACCTCCTATTTTAGCCGCGAGCCATCCTCCAGGCAGCTGCGTGACTATGTACCCGTAGAAGAAGGAGCTGAGGACTAGACCCTTAGTTTGCGAGCTCCAGTCGAATTCTGGTTCCTGAAAATTTCATTTTAAACTTATGAAAGAGAAATACGACATGAATTGTCTATATATGTAACGATTGTTCATAATGTATGTACGCGCATAACTTTAAAACGGCTGCACCAAACTTTATAATTCTCTTAACATTGTGTTGGTCACAATAAGGCCAATATTTCTGCAAAAAAATCTTAAAATGTAACATTTAACTGCTGAATCGAGTTGAATAATTTTTTGTGTATTAATTTATATTTTTATACATTAATTGCACCTGTTCCAGCGATAAGGCACCAATAAGGTCCGAGCGTTGCGTAGAGAGAATTTGCGGGATCAATTTGCTATGCCAAAATATAACCTGACAAAATCCGTGCGGTCGCTTTATATCTAGGGCCCCGCAGTCTTCGGCAGGCTGACCGAATCGGTTAAGAATGCAGCTTCCACCGAAATACAGTGTAAACTCTATATAACGACACTGAAGGGACTGAGCATTTTATAGCGTTATAAAGAGTTGTCAATAAGTGGAGAGAAGAAAAGGTGGATGCAAGACAAGCTAAACCAACTAAAGCCAATTGATTTCGATGCTTTAGGGAGTTTGTCGTTAAATCGAGGGACGTTACATGGACTTTACACTGTATTTAAGTACAGCGTGAAGCGGTGGCTGTTGCTAGAGATATTCCATAGCGAGGAAGTTCTATAGTGGTCTGTAGTTTTTTAAACTCTCAATTGTGTAGAAAAAATAAATATATATAATTAACGTAAATAACATATGTAATAATAAAAAAAATGTAATGACTCGTAACTATTATGTTAAAAATAAATGCATTGTATTGCATTTAGTGTATTTTATACAATTAATGTATGTAATGAAAATTTGTTTTGGCTAAAAATTGGTGGAGAGGTAACTTACAACTTGGAGAACATAACAAACATAGGAAACTTTTTAGCCGACTATAAAAATGGAGGGTATGTTTTTAATGAATCTATTTTTTGGGTTTGATTGGACTTGGTTGGTGGCGTATCGGGCAGGACGACGTCTGCCGGGACCATTAGTAAAATAGAAATCTCTCGCTTTCCAATTAAAATTGATCTTTTATGGAATGACTAATAAACACTGTCACCATGTCTCAACTGATCATGAACATATGAAATTTCTTAATATAGTCTCAATATAAAAATATTCATTTACATATTTGAAACAATTATTATTGAGAAATAGAATATTCATACGGATTTGTATAAAACTAATTACTTTTTACGCCAAAATGCGCATAGCTAGAGCTTTATACTTTATAGAAAGATCTACTTACAAAAACAATAGTTCCATTTTCTAGAACCTTTTCGATCGGTTCCGTCATGGCTACTACCGCCACGGAGAGGTTCACCCTCAAGGCGTACACGTTGAAAAAGCCAAAGAACGCCAGCAGTGACACCACCAAGCGCCGCTTTCTCCAAAAGCGCCATGATGTGCTCTCTTCGCTGTAGTCTCGTATTCGCTCTCTGAAATTTACAAAATAAAAATTAATTTGTAAATGTTTAGCATGTTCATCAGCCCATTAAAGTCCACTACTGGACGTCCCTCCCCCCCAAAGACATCCCCCTATTGCGATCTTCAGCGATCTGGATCCGCCTGTCGGCGACCTTAATGAGATCGTCTTTTCATCATGTCGCGGGAAGTTCCACTTTGCGTTTCCCGATACGCGGTCGCCACTTGGTAACCTTTCTTCCCCATCAGTTATCGGTTTATCGAACAATGTGGTCCATCGTGAGTGACTATGCGCCTCAGGTCAACACTGACAATACATACTGATTGAAGACTTTCGTCTTCAGGCAGTAAATACATCAGTATTAGACGGTAAATATTATCATAATTTAAATAGAATTACTTCGTCTCATATATCCCATATATTAATTTTATATACATTTACTTTTGCATAGGTAAATAAGAGTTATCTTCCTGGTTTCGATTTAAATTCAACCGTTTTCAGAGTTAGTGACATTGCGCGTTCCCGTGGGCTAATCTGATTTACAACCATAAAGTTTCCAATTTCATTGGAGATATATTATAACTCCCCCATAATCTTGTTAAACTTTGAGAATATTGGTTTGATTGTAATTTAAGATTCAAAAATAAGAAACGATATCTATAATATTATTTTTTATTGTCACTCTAGAACGAGTGGACATACCTTATTCTTATGTTCGCTTCAAATATATTTGGAAAATCGCTAGACTAAAATAGACTAAATAAGACCACTAGACTAAAATGGACTAAATAAGACCACTAGACTAAATAATTGTTACACGGTAATTAAATGAGCAAATAGCAAGTTTCTCTTAGAAAATGTGTCAATGTTATATAAAACCGATCTACATAAAGTTACGTGTACAATATGATCATAATTTCACGGTAATCAGTTATGAATTACGATTTGTGCATACAAGGTAAATAGGTAAGTTGCATAATAACTTTACAGTCATTTGTATTCCAGTCCAGTAAGTAAAAGTTAATATTGCAGATTAATGAACCGTGTCTTCAAGCACCTTTGTTATAGTATAGCGGACAACGCAGCAGGCGGGTCTTCTATATGGTAAGAGGACACCGCCGCCCATGGACAACCGCGCCACAGTCTACGCATTGATTGCGTTGCCGGCTTTTTACGCCACTGAAGCGGCATTTTTAAGGGCCTTCGATATCCTCACTCACTTAGCTAAGCACAGCACAAGTACCGTTTCACGTTGAGTATGCTGTGGTATCACTTTAGTGCGTCCGCTTATGCTTCAGCACAACTCTCCTACGAGTGTAACAGTATTAAGAAACTAGCTCGGCCACTGTAAAGCCCTTACGGAGACCGAATAAAATATAAATTAAATTATAATTGTCCGGACCGGGATTTGCACCCAATACCTCTTGCTTCATGGTGACCAATTAAACCACTTCGCTACGAGGCTCTCAAAAGCGGACCATTGTTCGAAATACGACCATGATTTATTAATTTGACGTATTTCAGATGCATTTAGTATATTAAAATACACAGTAATATATAGGGATTAGGGATATATACAATACAACTTTTAAACTTTAATAAAAAACCTAACTTTTTCTAAACAAAATTCGAAGTTTAATAATTAATATGTTAATACATGTGCCAAGATATTTTTTTGTAATTTTGAAAAACTATTATTATTAAAACATCTACGTATATCTGTGATATTACATTTATTCCTAATCTCCAAACTGAACTTGTAATCCCCATGGACAACAATACTATAGACAGAAATAAATCTAAGAAAACCTTTTCCTTCATGTATACGTAGAGTATCTATGCATTCCCTAATGGCATCCCGTTACATACCATTAGATAAAAAGAAAAATATTTTTTATATTAAACCTTGTCAAACATGACTAACAATGCTAATTTCTATTTTCTATATTTGATATTAATTATTAATCGGCAAAGCCGTCGGCATCACATATACATTATTAATATATGATAATATATTTTACGAACAAAACCTACTTCCACAAATAAACTTAGTAAGCAAGCAGTATTTTGCGTCTGCGTGCGAATTACGATGATTTAGTGAACTAGGAATATATGAATATAAAAGTTTATGGTTTATGTTGGAGTTTGCGTCGTTGTCTCAAGAACTTAAATAGTATGAATAGTGATCGAAAATGCTTGTTTTTTATGTTAATTGAAGAAGTGATACCACGTTCTCACAAAATACGCAACGTTAAATGGTAATTGTATTTGAAACGGTGCTTCTACTGTGTTTCGCTGTATGAATAACGTTTCAGCTGTGAAGGTCGATTTTAGGCATTACAAAGAAAAATGCAAAGGATTTCTTAGTAATATTAGAACATTTAAATTATAGTTAAACGAAATCTCACATGATCACGAGTCACATTATTAGATATCCTTGGGAGATATTTACCTAACGTCACTTTGGACCAGCTATTTCCTTTGGGATGTCTAAGTATCTAGACGTTGAATTAATGAAAATGTTATGTATTCTTTTTAATCTCATATATAACAAAAATTGTAAACGTATTAATTACGATATTATTAGTAAGTGGAAGTGGCAATGGGCTGGACACATCGCTCGACGAACCGACAACCGATGGGGAAGACAGGTTCTCGAGTACCGCGTACAGGAAAACGCAGAGTGGGACGTCCCGCCACGCGATGCAAATACGTTCTCATGAAGATCGCGGGCAACCGCTGGCTCCAGATCGCTCAAGATCGCAATAGGTGGGCGTCTTTGGGAAAGGCCTATGTGCCAGCAGTGGACGCTAAACTTGAATGAACAAAAAAAAAATTGCGAAATGATAAAGTTACCTTACAAGTTATCTTAACTGTTTATCTATCAAAATAATCTGGAATTAAATATTTAAATAATGGTACAGAAATTAAACGCCACTAACGGAGTCGAAAATATTTGTAAAAATATTTTGCAGGATTTAATTTTAGATGATTTCATTAATAATTTCATATATAACAATTAAAATGGTAATTTTATCACTTGAATCAACTTGTAGGATCGAATAAGAAAGAAGGCGATCCAACAAGAAATATTATAAATAAGTTTTATAACTTAGAATTTATATTCTTACCTATCAAATTAGCACGTATAGATTATAACAATTTGCTTAAACCTATAAAACCATACATATTATATTTCAATTGGTAATTTTCATATATACAAGATATTAAGATTAATTAGAGATTCATCAATATTAGAGATAAAACATTTAATTAAATCGTTGTTGTTTTAAATACTCTTCAAGTTAACAAAACTAATTTTACGACTAAGCCGTAATCTTAACTTTCAAATGTGTTACATTTATTAGAACAAAACAAAGCTCTCACGCCGCCATGAACACAGTAACCGATTCAGTAATGAAAATGTTTATGTTTATAAATCATCTCTCGTCTGTGTAATTAATTCTGTAACATCGAAGCATCTAACTCATTATTATACCTTGAATATACACAAGAGAAATACGATCTAATATTATTGTGAGATCTCTATAATTAAAATCGTATGCTTAACTCACTAGTCTTGTCTTGTTTCTCACTAGGTAAAACAAAGATGATGGAAAAAGAGCGCCTCGTAGCTAAGTGGTTTAATAGGTCTACCATGAAGCGAGATGTATCGGGTTCGAATCCCGGCCCTGATAAAAATAAATTAGTATTTAATTTATAATTTATTCGGTCTCCGGAAGGGCCGGTCGAGTGTCTTAATATTTTTACACCCCTGGGAGGGCCAGTGTATGCTGTCAGCATGCTGACAGCATACACTGGCTCACAGAATACTCATCGTGAAATGGTAGTTGTACTTCTACAGTGTTTCGCTGAGTGTGTGAGAATATCGGAGGCCCTGTAAAATGCCGCTTAAGGGGCGTAAAAAGCCGGCAACACAATCAATGCTTGGAGTGTGGCGCGGTTGTTCATGGGTGGCGGTGTTCTCTTACCATATAAGAGACCCACCTGCTCCGATATCCGCTATAGCATAAAAAAAAGCTTCATGATTCTCCGTTACTTTATTATTAATTTTATTACACAGACGGTGCTAAGCTATTTTATCAGTTTTCTCAAAGTATTGTATTAGTGAGAAAATAGGACATATATTTTATAAGTTAGGCTACGCAGCTTACATGATCTAGGACACTAAACGGAACGTTCACCAGGAAGTGAACAAAGTTTAGCGTAGCTTCCGATGCGAAGTGAAAGTTATAATATAAATGCAGTGAAGTTGTTTTAAATAATGCGAATTTCTAGTCACAGTCAAGGACATTAGCTCAACGGTTTGAAAGTAACATTTTCTTTAGAATAATATTTATGTATTATATACTTAGGTATTATTATAATGAAAAAGCCGTTATATTAATAGCCTACAAGTTTGTATGAGCCGAATGCGGTATAATTTGAATAATTACACTCTTCGGAGCGTTAATTTTAATGAAACTCTATCTTAGTTCCATATCCCTGAAACTTATTCGAATTCTCGTTTCGAGTTAGAACTTAGAAGTTCCAGTTTAGAATTATTGCTATTTGAACAAGTAATATTTGTAGTGTTTCCAAGTGGGATGATTAGACTACTTAATATTCTAAACTAAGCATTTGTTTTCATTTAACCAACATTTTTAGTAGTATTGCGAGTTTTTTGGATATTCATCACAATCACCATTTCAGCCGTAAGACGCTCAGTGCTGGACATATGCCTCCCCCTTGGACCTCCATGAATACCTGTCGGAGGCGACCTGCATCCGGCGTCTTCCGGCAACATATTATTTTATTTTGGATATTATTTCCAGCTAAATAGGTCGCAAAAGCAATATTTTATACACATACATATATATAAATTTTCTGCATTAAAAAATTACATGTAAGTTATTTATAAAACATCTAACCGACTGTATGGTCCAATAACGACATTGAATTTTGATTATATTGATATAATATATATATATGAATGAGTAATGAGAACTATATGATATTATTAAAAAATTAAGGGAGCTTCACGTACTAAATCTCTAATAGAGGAGATCCGTCTGCTTCCTTGTTCGCTATACCATTTAACAATTAGTATTCGCAAATCATTTTTCTCTGTAGAAGCACTGAATATTTAGCTTGAAACGGTACTTGTACTGTGTTTCGCAGAGTGAGTGAGGCTATCGGAGGCACTGAAGTGTCGCTTAAGCGGCGTAAAAAGCCGGCAAACATCCACTGCGTGGACTTAGGCGCGGTTGTTCATGGGCGGTGGTGTTCTCTCACCATATAAAAGACCCACTGCTCCATTGTCCGCTATAGAATTAAAAAAAATTAAAAACCAGTTTACAAGACTTACAAGCTGTAAAATAGGTAACGTTGAGTGTCTCGCTCGTTACCCATCACCGCGAAGACATCGTTAAGTAAATCCCCCGTGGTACAATGATTGCAAACATTGGGCGATGTCAAGCGACCGACCTACTTAGGTTGTGACCCAATTGCGCTTTTTCACTATAAACCTGATTTATTTGCGAACAAAATCTTATAGATCTATTGATTTGATCAAATAACTCGACTCTTCTGATTGAACTTCTTAAGATATATTACTCAGATTAAGAGTTCTCGACCGTACTTTCAACGGCTGAATTTTCAAATGTGCTTCGGATAACCATGAAGTGATCGAATAAATCGCAATTGATGCGAGATTCATAAATTAAAAACCTTTTTAGAGTGATTTAAAATTTTAACCACATTTTCATAGTTTAGATGTCTTGTTACGAGATATTTTTTTATTATACTACGTAATGTATACAGTATGTGACGTAGTAAGATAAAAGGAAACACTAGGTAAGCATAGTTATTTTCCTTTGTCTTTTTCGCTGATCGTTGTCTTAATGAAGACGATTGTTGGTCTAGATAGATTTATATTTCGAAAGAGGAATTCGACTGTACGCCCTTCAAACGTATACATTATTTTGTTTCGCCGGAAATCAAACTACATATACAACGATACGAATTACTTAGGTAGATTAATAATAGCAATAGGCAATTTTCCATTCATATCTAGCCTTGAGCAAACATGACTAAAGAAAAAAACGTGATAAGATATTTATCATTTGCTATAATATTATTTACCACATCTCTTAGGTTTAGTCGTTCAGGTGTAAGCACGTTTTTATGCCGTTCAATGGACGAGTATCTTAAGCCTTAAATAACACACTATATACTGAAAGTTTGTCCTTAAACAGAGTTCGAATTCTAGTAAAAAACAATTTATAATAACATAACCTAAGCCAATTTCAAAAATACAGCTATACTAACGCGAAATAGAAATAAAACGTCTATCCGAATTGAAAATATTATTAAATTTCAGCATTAAATTGCAAAGATAGATTAATTATAAATATAAGATTTAAAAAAAAAACAAGTTCTCAATGTTATAAATATCATTAGTCACATTATATAATTTTACAAAAGTTTTTTAATTTTTTTTATTCAATCTGCGTAATCAAATCACGGGCAAGTACTAAAATATGTATTTCAAATCCAAGGAAATATATGATCCCGGGACTGTATTCTCGAATTCGTTGAAAAATTACTCCATACATCATTGCAAGGAGATAGGAGCTGTAAATTTTTACGCATACTGGAAGACACGGCGTATGAGCACTCATCCTCATCCAATAAGTGTCAGTGATTTTTACGTACATATAGACATGTATGTACATGTTTGTACTTGCTTAAAAGTACTATAAAAATTGATACGACTCCACAACCACCCACGAGAGCCTCGTAGCTTATAGACTACCATGAAGCGAGAGGTATCGCGTTCGAATCCCGGTCCGGACAATTATAAATTAAAATTTAATTTATTCGGTCTGTGGAAGGCTTGACAGCGGTCGGACGAGTTTCTTAATACTGTCGCACTCGTAGAAGAGCCTTACTGAAGCATATGCTGACCATACCAACACATGCATATAATAATTGGGACGGCTCGTCTGAAGTGATACCATGGGCTCACAGAAAACTCGACGTGAAACGATACTTGTACTGTTTCGCAGAGTGAATGAGGATATCGAGGCCCTTAAAGGTGATGCTTGGGCGGCTTAAAAGCCGGCAACACACCCAATGCGCGGACTGTGGCGCGGTTTTTTACGGGCGGCGATGTTCTCTTACCATATAGGAGACCTACCTGCTCCGTTGTACGGTATAGAATATATTAAACTAATTTAACTAACAGTAAAAAACCACTGAAATCATAAGTATTATAGTTCGGACGCAAATGTACGCCGGAGCCTTTAGAAAAAGTTAATTTCGCGAAGCGATCCACTTATCCTCCACAAATCCCTCCATAACTCGTAGGTAATCCGTATCTACAATAGAAACGGAATTAGGTCAAGAAAATGACATTTGACGCTTAGAGAATCCTACGCGACTTGCAGATGCCCGAGATGAATTACGCAATTTCGTTGGCGAGTGTATTTTATAATAACATGTATTGTTATCATAAAATGACTGTAAAAAATAATTGTGCTGTGTTTTGTAATTGTCACGTATACTTAATGATAGTTTTAATAATGAACATCTTTCCGCATTATTACTGCCACGTAAATATAAGCAATCATTTAAAAACTCATATCTGTATCATTTGTACCTACTTAATTTTATATGTAACACCTCAATTTTTATGCTATCATGTAACTATTAGTGAAATAGATCTACAATTTGCATTTGTAGCGAATCGAAATAGAATTCTTAAAAATTTCTTTTTTATTTAAAGCGAATGAAAAAAATATATTTAGGTCAACGTCATCTATAAAATAATTAAATAAATTAACTGCTTTGTTTTATATAGTAGTTAAAATTTATCGCTATAATTAAAAATATTTGTTAAATTATTATTTTAAAATAGTTAATTTTCTATAGGGTAGCGGACAACGGAACAGGTGGGTCTCCTATATGGTAAGAGAATACCACCGCCCATGAACAACCGCGTCACAGTACGTGCATTGTTTGTTTTGCCGTTTTTTGACGACGCTTAAGCGGCATTTTTAAGAGCCTCTATTTCATCACTCACTCAGCGAAGCACAGTACAAGTACCGTTACACGTTGAGTATTATCTGATACCACGGATTCACAGAATACTCAACGTGAAACGAGCCGGACCCGAATTCGAACCCGATAACTCTCGCTTTGTGGTAGACCTATTAAACCACTTAGCTACGAGGCTCTCAATAGTATTCTAATTCTAATTCAAGTGTTTATCGAGGAAAATATTAAAGACACAATATTTCTACCAATGCGAGTTAGTTTATTTTCGAAATTTACAGATTTAATATAAACTCACACAATAAATTCGAATCAAGAAGAAAATAGATTTAAATAGAAAATACTTCTGTCGTCAATGTCAGTTATACATAGATATGGCTATCTACTGCTGGGGAATATTCAACGAGGAAAAAGTAATTAGAATCCACCTTGTCCTTATTTGTAATCGTATTGTCATAATTTATAGTTTAGACATCAAGTATCATTTATTTTCTCAATTTAAAGTGCACTTTGATATTAAACATTTGTTAGAATCTCGTTTCAGAGTATTTCATCGTGATTTTAGCTTTTGTGTAGAAAGATTCTCTAAGAACACACGCACACCGTTGAATCAACCAATGAATGTACTACGGATACAGTTTTAGCCGCTAAGAATAAATATTTTTTTAAAAGTCGACGATGTAAGTGAAAGTGATTATGTCACACGTTGTATGAGCTTGAAAATAATAGTTATACAACTGCTTTGTAGTCAACGTTTTGGAGGGCGGTTAATGTAAATTGCTTGCAAATATGTACTTAATATGTACATATGCTGAGAGGATTTAAAATTCAATTCACGTCAAAAATATTCCAAGCTTTAGACGAGTATATTTTACTAACTCCAAACAAAAAAGTACTCAACATTGAATCAGATTGTTAAAATGTCAGATATATGTGTGGTTGGATCCTGGGGATATGAAACTTTCAGTTGGGAATTCTCTGGAGGCCGAACACTTACTTTTCTATGTTAAATTTAAGGGGTTTTTTTTAAATTCTATAGCGGACAACGGAGCAGATGGGTCGCGCGTTGTGTTGCCGGATTTTTACGTCGATTAAGTGGCAATTTTAAGGGCCACCGATATCTTTAGACACTCTGTGAAATACAGTACAAGTACCGTTTCACGCTCACGTGGTATCACTTGGGACGAGGCGGCCCATTTAGTGCGTCAGCATATGCTTCAGCATGATTCTCCCACGGGTGACATCTTATCATGTATAAATTTACATAACACAACCACGGTATTATAATAATATCAAATATTTGATGCCTTAAACGTGATGCATTAGAAGACACCGTGATCGCGACTTCCCTTTCAATATAAGAAATAATTATATATGTTTGTTGTGCTAATAAGACTATCATGATTTTATGAGCCTCTTGTCCGAGCAATATTGAATCTGGTTCGTACACCGGTCTGAATAGAATTCATAATTTAATTTGTAAAGGGTTGCTGGTCGCCCAGTCTATGCACTGATAAATTCATGGGAGAGCCATTTTGAGGCATATGCTGACGTATTTATTAGACTTATTGTCTCGTCTGGAGTGATACAATGGATGCACAGAACAGCGTGAAATAATACTTCGTCTTTGTTTCGCATAATGAGTGAGGTTATCGTTGGCCAAATAAGTCAGATCCTTAATTAAAAAGCCGCCAACACACCAAATCGCGGGCGGTGTTCTAACGTTAGTAAAAAAGACGATGTGAAATTTACTATAAAAGTTTTTAATACTCTTTTAAATCATCGGTAAAATTATATTTTATACGTATATCATATAAATGAACCAAATTGAAATGCCATGCTTATTAAATTTATTTCCTGATTAATATTTGACATCAAGAATGTTCAAAATAATTCAAATACGTGAAATATATACTTAAAAATATACAACGACATCGTGACGAATTTGTTATTGAATATTATCACAAATTTATGAATTAACTTTAAAAAATATTATTTAAATATTTTTTCTAATATAATTTGAAGGTAGGAAAGAATTGTTTAGAATGGGTGGGTGTATACGTTTATGAATTGCTTCAATATGGATAATAATAGCCTACAACAATGTTTGTTTTGTGGCTACTTTCGGCTTATCTACTTATTTGAACAGGTGATAAGGTTCGGTAATATTTAATTTTATTCATTTTCTTAAATGAATGAACTTTGAAATTTTCTGTTATTTACTAGCTCGTAGTCAATTATATAATTTAATATTATTTTTTAGTAAATACATATATATAAATGATGTTAACTAGAGTATGATTTAAGAGCTTACAATATTGGATAATTCATTAGTCAAAGAAAAATGGAAACAGATGATATTTAAAGACACTTTTATGACTGTAATGATACTTGTATAATAGACGTTTTTGCGAGCACTATTCGTTTGGTTGTCTTTGTAGTTTATCGCATGTATTTAAAAGTTTACGAAGATTTTTAAATAATATTGTTGATCTAACAATGAGAGCCTCAATTAACCTTTTTTACTGTCTAGACAATCGCGTCCCACACCATGCTTTGGTTGTGTTGCCTGCCTTTTCGTCGCTTGAGCGGTATAATTTCACGAACCCCGTATCCTCACTCAGTGAATCATGGTTATAGTAGTTTTACGCTGGTATTCTGTGAACCCGTGGTATCACTTTCGACGAGCCGGCCCAATTTATGCGTAATTTCTTTATTCAAACCGCGAATCGAACCAAGGTTCCAGACGACATTTGATATTATCAATAGAGAACCACGGATTCACGGTGTGACAACACTGACCCACTTATTCTATAATGCGAAACGTAAGACGCGAACTGAATGTTTTTAATATTGTCAATGTTTGTTTTTATTAGGAGACCGGAAAAAATAAAGGCTACAACTTCTCGGCTATTAGGTTTTAATGGATTTGTAAATGAGCGAAAAGTATTTAAAATTACCTAATGTAAAATGATTTTAAAAATTTTTGTTCACTTTTACTTTACTTTTCAAACGCTGACGCTAAAGCGATCAGTTTATAGACGTTATAATTGGGTAATAGTTCACCTTTATCGTTTCCTGTTTGATCAAAATTTTATATAATCAAAATCACCGATTCGTATTAATATATTTTTTATAGAAAAACCTGAGGCTAACAAGCCGTAGGCTCGTCAAGGATTAATGGTCCACTACCCACGGACACCCTTAGCGCCAGAAGGGCGCGGGTGCGATGCCAACCTTTAAATACATATATGTATTTCTTTGAATTTTAAATGCGTACATTTTAAAATATCATTTACATGCATAAATTTTTCTATGTGTACAGAGATCGGCGTCAGGCACGACTACGACACCGGAAAAGGTCCCAAAAAGATGGAGATAATATATTAATTGGACAGTCTTAGGCGTGGGAACATTATGTTAAAGAACATTGTATCTTGGTTAACAAAGCGTGGATTTATTTTACGGAAAGGTGACTAAAATAGTATACTTGCCCCTACAAGGTCACATAACGGTGGCATTTAGTCAAAAACTCGGGGACCAAGGTCGAATATTACTTACAAATTAAGGTAGTGTACCTACATAAGTATTCAAAATGTACATTATTGTAGAAGAGAAATATTCATAGATACGAAATCTTGCTAAAACTACAACAATGAGCCTAGTAATGCGAAGTGGAATTCGTTTTCACACAAATTTTAGAACCTTGGACACAACTAAATGCATAACAAACGATCGCTACATAAAGGCGGAAACAATACTATATCCTACTTCGGTACTGATTTACTTGAAACAGTATTTTCATTATTCAAAACAAAAAAATTAAAACATATCATTTCATCTAAATTCATATTAATAGGGAGTTAGAAACTTGACAAATTGCTTAATATATTTAGCTACTTAGACGTCTGATAAGAATTTCTACCCCATTAAGCTAAAAATCATGAAGTGATAAAAGAAATATCAAATATATGCACCAATATAGTATATATACGAATTTATGCATACATTTGGACATTTTATGTAAATTATACAATCTAATATTATTATATTATAAATCTAATACTCACGTGAAAGATATTTTTATACTAAAATTGACAACCTTGAGAATTCGTTAGTACAATTATAAAGGAAATAGTGGGTATTTAAAAGTATTTTTTTTATTTGAAGGGCCGCAAGTAGTATTGTTTTGAAAATATCTTTGTAGGTCTGGTGCGCGACACAACACACTAAGTTGTGGAACGAATAACATCAAGGCGATACAGATAAAACTGTATTATGCATCGATGTTCAATGTCTATTAATATTATAACAGATACATATGCATAGCTATGAAATGTATATATACAGGTGTTGTAATTATAATTGTCAACAAACATATTTATGAAGAAATATCCCGAGAAATGTCTAGAAAGACAATTAGATTTCTTTTACTTAAGGTTTTAGCTTTTGAATCATAATTTGCATGTTTATACATTCACCAGTTCATTGTACTATTTCATAACATCCAGGTTGTTTCTTACGTAGCCTCGGCAAAGTAAATTGCTACCACCAGACCGGGCCATTAGAACGAAGAAAAATTAAGTATTGTGTATTCAAATTACGTGTAATGCTATTAAAAAAACACAAACTTAAAAAAAAATCCACGTTCAATCTTCATAAAATATAAAAATTATTTTATCATTTAAAAGCTTAACTCGTTTTCTATATCAGCTAGGAATTTGTATAATATTTTAAACATTTGATAGATAAGTACGCTTACTAAGGAAATACACCACAATAACTTCACCCACTAAGGCAATTAGTAGCTTGATGGAAAAGTAATTGTGGGCAATAATTGATCACTTATATTTGGGCTTCCGTCTGGGAGATTGCTTTGGGGACTGAGAGATTAGCAGATTAATATTGCAAAAAAGGTGTACGTACTGATTTTGTTCGAAGATTAGACAACAAAGGGAAGTTTTGGGAGTACTATGCTATGTATGAATCGCAAGCTTATATAACACCAACCCCATAATAAATAATTCCTGTGCGTATAATAAGAGGCAACGAGGGGTGAACAATTGACTGTGGTATCGAAGGCTATTCCATCAAGAAAGCTAACATTCCAAAGATTTAGCCACGGCCGTTCTGCCAATAGTGTATCGATTAAGATAAATATTTGGCCATCACATAGAAAATACAGATTTATATGATACTTACTATGATACTATACTTACTATGATACTATATTTATATGATACTAAGTTTTTAATTGACGTTAAAATAATATTCAAAACAATACATGAGTGTCACATTACTTCTGTTTCGCTGACTGAATATGGATTCCGGAGGTTCGTTAAGTTATATAGCGGCGAAAAAAGTCGGCAACACAACGTAAGCACGGATAGTGGAGCGGTTGTCCATGAACGGCGGTGATATCTTACCACTAAGGAGATCCGCTTGCTTCGTTATCTGCTGTAGGTACAATAAACAGTACACGAACTTCTACGGTATGAAAAGCTCAAGATGGAATGTAGTTACTGCAAGTGGTTGACCTTGCTTTTGAGTTCCTTATTATATACCTACTGTATTTGTATATGTCGAATTACATTCTCCTCAGGTATCATAAGATTTATAATATAAAGTATAGCGGACAACGGAGCAGTTGGGTCTCCTATATGGTAAGAGAACACCGTCGCCCATGGACAACAGCGACACATACCGCGCATTGGTTGCATTGCCAGATTTTTACGCCGGTTAAGCGGCACTTTTAAGGGCCTCCGATATCCTCACTCACTCTGAGAAACACAAAATCCCTAAAAACATTATGCCTTAACGGCCTAAAAAACCGGTAACACAACCAATGCGCGGACTGTGGCGCGGTTGTTCCTGAGCGGCGGTGTTCTCTTACCATATAGGAGACCCACCTGCTCCGTTGTCCGCTATAGAAAATAATTTATAAAAAATTTACGTCTTACTAAATCACTGGTAGAATTTCATTTTATGTTTTATCATTATTTCTCAGTTTTTTATTATTCTCCGAGGAATAAGCTTCCTTCAGAGGTATTTCTAAATAAATACGACTTGGGGTCCTTAAAAAGAGCGTACCTATCCCATAATATGCCGGAAGCGCACCCGCGGCTCTGCAAGGGCTATCAAGGAGGACCGCTTAAACTAAGTGACCCTCTAACTGTTTGTCACCGTTTTCATAAAAACATATCGATGAGATGATATAAGTGAAAAATAACGCAAAAAGATGTGGAATTTATCAATAAGTTATCTAAAATTATATATTAAGCTTTAACTTAACAATTAAGTTATACACAATATTTACCTATTTTTCATAAGTGAATTTTTCACGGTACTCAAATATTAGTTCATTTTAAGTACCGCGAAGAATGCGCTAATTAAAATCTGAAACTGATTGGCGAAATCTTATAAACCACACAATAATTATTTAATGTGCCGTTAAAGATTTTAATGTGATAATTTTAATTGCTATGTTTTTTATTGAAGAGTGGTACCCAATGTTTTAAAATAAAATTTATTAGTCGGCAAAAATGGCATGTCTAAATTTCTTAAAACGCAAACTTTTAAAAATATATTTAGTCTACTGTCATAATTACTACATAAGTATGGTTATTTAATGATATCATTAGTACGATATGTTAAGTTATAGCAGTCTCTCGTACAAATGAAATCAAAATTCGCCAAAAAAGCAAAACAAGTTTTCGGTACAACAACCTCATAAACCACCTTCCTGCCACACACGCAGAATTGAATCGATTTCTAAAAATTGCGTACGTAATCCTATACGGCATAATACGAACCTTTCAGTTGAATTATAAAACATAGCCGCCTGTCGCTTCAAATCATCCGTCACAGTATTGTCTTCACTCATTGTTACAAGAACAGACACAACGCCGCTTATTTCACAACACGGGCCGGCAAGTCTTTCGACGCCCGCGCCTCTTACCAACTGTCGACAAAGGAATGAATGTGCACTCACGCGGTTTACCCCCTCTCAGCCCGCTATGATATAATAAACATACCTACTGCAGGCTGGCCACTTTTTTTTGACAAAAACTGCTTTTTAACGACAACATCAATAATTTATAAAAAAAATGCCGAAAATCTGGGAAGGAAGACGTTTCTTTAAACGACGCTTCTCACGCACAGTGCTTTTAATTAGTAAAAGCGATTATTTTTCGAGATTTTATTCGACTATTTTTCCCGAGATTCGAAGCCTGGAAATACGGCGCGACAAGGATTAATATTGATAATGTGCGTGAATATTAAATCAAAAAAGGGTCAATATAGTATTTTCTCAGTTCAAGTAATAACGATGGAAAGTTCTCTTCATATTAAATATACGGAATGGTGTAAACCAAATATTTCGCCCACTTGAAGTTGTGACGCAATTACTTTATGGAAAATCAATATGATAAGGCGCCATGTTTTTAAGGCTTGCTCAGACCGATAATATGTATTTTTTATTATTTTTTTAAATTAAATTTACTAAAAAGCCATTGCCATTACAAAATTATAACTTCGTTACACATTCTATAAATACAATTTATATACATATTAATATATAAAGCGAAAACTCTGAACATTTTTAAAGAATGCGCGGTTTTTTTTAGTTATATGTAAAATAAGTACTTTAAACTATTTTTTTATATAAGATACCAAGAAATTCTAAAATAGACAACTCAGTTTTGCTTAAATGGCACACACTATACTGGCTGTCTCATTCAAATCGGTCAGTATGGGATAGTATGAAATATAGAAGACATATGAAGATCTGTTCTGAGGAACTAAGTCATCGATTTTAATAAGAAGAAAAACTGCATTAATACATTAAAAAAAAGACCTTTTATCAGCTCGGGTAGAACTCAGTCAGAATCAAAACCGATTGTTTTGAAAAAGTAAATTTACATTATTTCTTTTTAGATA
>DWCF01003088.1:0-20971 GCA_018230265.1 Delias oraia | reverse complement strand
ATCCCTTTTACCTGCAGTAATCACTTAGGCCACACCTTAGTTAATCATTTATCATAGTATCTGACATCACGAAGTCTCTATATAAGCTGACTGCTTTGCCGTTTTAAATAATGAAATTATATAACGACGCATATAATTAAAACCTACAAATGAATTATCTGATGAATGTAAACTATAAATTATATGAAAATCAATCTTTACAGATTTTAAATGAAACCCGCATGTGAAAATTTCAGATTGATTTAAGATATGGCAAACTGAAAGCAATCGTTTTGCGTCAGGGATTTTACCATCAATAGTCGTTTTGAGTCCTGTTTTAGTCTGTTTTTATGTTTTAGTTTTGTATCCCCTCGGGCACCCTACGCCATAGATTTACATGGAATCAGTTAATATAGCTTAAACTCAAACTTAAAAATATTTAATTGATATCAAATGCGTGAAGGGACAGAAGTTTATTTTTATTATATTGCTAACAATGGACCAGGCGGGTATACTATTATCTCACCGCCACCCATGGACAACCGCATTACAAATTGCGCTTTAGCTGCTTTAGTGACACGAGATTTCATAGGTGACGGTGATCTCTTACCATAGAGGAGACCAGACTACTCCGTTGGCCGCTATAACATAAAATAAAACTTGACGGGCCGTATATTCTTACTTTCTCAGCAAAATAGCACTAATGTTTTTTCACGCTGCTATTCTATGAAATCGTGGTAACTCCAGAGGAGCCGGGCGAATTAGTGCCTCAGCATATGCTTCCCTTGGGTAAATCATTGTTAAGACACTCGCCCGGCCACTATCAAGGCGTTTCCAACTTAAATGGTATTAAAAGTAATATCGTAATATAGGTAATTTGGACAATATGAACAACGCTGAAAGCGTACTTAATTTTTAATGATAATATTTGTACATTAATAAAACAAAGACCGTGTTTAATCGGTAATTACAGCTGAAAATAATCTCTGAATATTTATAAAGTACGTCGTTGGTTTGAAATTTCGTTAAGGTTGTGTTGTATAACCGATAATAACCGTTCGCGTAATAACTCCAACTTATTAAACATAAAAACCAAAAATGAAATACATCTCTTTACTTATAAAAGTAGCTTTGCTTGAATTTTTTTTAATTATATAGCGGATAACAGAGCAGGTGTGTTTCCTTTATGGTAACAGAACACCGCCGCCCATCAAAAACTGCGCCACAGTCCGCACATTGATTGCGTTGCCGGCTATTTACGTCACTTCAGCGTCACTTTTAAGGGTCTCCGATATCCTCACTCAATCTGCGAAACACAGTAAAAGTACCGTATCACTCTGAGTATTCTGTGAGCCCGTGGTATTACTCTAAACGAGTCGGCCCAATTAGTGCGTCAGCATTTTCATCAGCATGGCTCACCCACGGATGCGACAATATTAAGACACTCGCCCGGCCACTGTCAAGAGACAATAAATTATAATAGTCCGGACCGGGTATCGAACCCGATACCTCTCGCTTCATGGTACACTTTTAAAACCATTAAGCTACAAGGCTCTCAGATAATGTCTTAAATGTTGTTTTATGTAAAACATTTATAAAAGTTAATAAGTACCTAAGTATGTTTAAAAAAATAAGGGTTTTTTTTAATGAAAATCGAGTAGAAACGAGCTTCACTTAGTACACCCATGGAGGACACCTCTATCCCTTGCCAGCCTCTTAGGGATAGGTACGACTCTGAAGGTCTCCAAGTCGTAACGGTTTGGGATTACCTCTGTAGGCAGTTGATATATTGGATGGTGGTGCGCGGCACATAATACCCTATAAATGAACAGTTGTGCAATGATAAACATCGAGATGTAACGAAATAAACCTTGTAAATAAATTCATGGAAGAGTAATGCACGCACTGATAGGGCCGATTCGTTCTAAGTAATAACACAGGCTCACAGAATATAGGCGAAATAATACACTAAGATATACGGCTTTATGGACATAAAAAAGCGCTGTATAGTTGTCCATGGGCGGCCGTGATATCATACCATCAGAGGCTTGCCCCGTTGTCCGCTATATAAAAACAATAACAAAAAAATACAAAACTGCGTCGAACCCTTTTATTTCCAAGAACAAGGCTTAATTTAAAACGAGTGGATTAAAGTTTGATTTTAAATGTGGACCATAGTTTTTGCATTTATTTGAATGACAATCTAGAACTCGCTGCTGTCATCTCAAGGCGCCAGATGAAAAAAGTAATGCGGATTAAATTACTTACAAATGAGAATATTTCATTTCGATTGACAGGCGACCTTCATCATATTACAAATTTTCTATATAAATTATTTTTAATGTCTATTTTAATAGTGTACATACCTCGTAACCGTGTCTTGTAAGCCACCGTGAACTGACATACTAATTGACTTGGCTGGTCCATGGGCTCAAGGAATACCAGCGTGAAACAGTATTTGTATTGTGTTTTACTGAGTGAGCTATCGGAGGCTCTTGAAATTTATCCCCAAAGTGGCCTAAAAAGCCGGCAACAAAAACAAAAGCATAAATTGTGGTACAGTTGTACAAGGGTATCGGTGATCTGTTACCGCGACAATTAAAAAACTTAATTTGTAACAAATGCCTTGTACCTACCTATTATAGCTAAATGTAATGACAGCTCGATTTAAGTTAAATAAATAAGTAAATGAATTTGTACGAACACAATGCATTAATTTTAATATTTAAAGCTATATACTATACTTTTTTTATTCCATAGCAGACAACGGAGCAGGTAGGTCTCCTGTTGGGTAAGAGAACACCGCCGCCCATGAACAACCGTGAAACAGTATGTATTTAAAACTTCAGAAGTTTTCTAATTTCACCATTTTTTATTTAAATGTTCGTTTTAATGTTATTCCAGTACCTACCCGAAGCTTTTACAAAATTATGTGCTCTTAGATGAATTAAATTATAATGAATCTAATTTTGTTCCAGACTCGTGCATTGAGTGCACCAGCCACGCCTGCATCGACCTTCGTAACAGAATATGTGAGTACTTTTTCGTCTTTAACATATAACATTATAGTAACCCTAACTTTTGATGATATATATTTTAATAATACCCTTTGATGAATAGTACTTGTTGGTGAATAGTAGGAAATATGAAATTGGCGTTTTGTCGTTCTGGCTACTTTGATCTCAGATATCTTCTCTTTGGTTCATCATCAGCCTATCAAGTCCACTGCTGGACATAGGCCTCCCTCAAAGACGCCCATCTGTTACGATCTTGAGCGATCTGGGTCCAGCGATTGCCCGCGACTTTCGTGATATTGTCTTTCCATCGCGTGGCAGGACGTCTCTTTGGTTAGGAAGGCCTATTTTAAAATGCACATCAATACATCTATTTAGTCGTGATTTTGTGTTTAGAAAACCGTAATTCATTTGTTGATTCTTCGTTCGGTTTTTTCTTTGCGTCATTCCGTTTACGTATTTAAATAATTAAATACCTTATAGTAAAGAAACACAATATTATGTTAAATTTTTGAGAATAGTTAATAAACTCTCCAGCTTAGGACGTAGAGACAAATTTCAATTACTTTCTTAACTATTTACTAGATTTTTAGAATTTATAAATTGTCAAAAAAATGTTTTTTTATATTTTTCCAAGAATATCCAATAACACAGATCACAAAGGGAACCGATGTTCATACGTTCTTTTCTCGTTTTCTTCTTTATTGTCTATTACCCTAATCTTTGTAGTTTATGGTACTTTATTATAGAGCATAATGACACATATACATGGGATTTAGAGCAAGATGCGTAGTCAGTTTACATTGCGCCTACGCATGGCTTGTGTCACTTTCTCAGTTATGCCGCGCCTACGATGTTTTGATTTCACATAAACATTTTACTTAGCTTAATCATCAGTTACCGTTCTTTTGACCCTGAACTCCAAAATTATTAACCGACTGGTAAAAAAATAATATTTTCAAACGTTTGTTTTTCATCTTTAATATTATTCTAAGTACTATGTTATACTGTTTTTTCTTTAAACAAATATTTTTTTTTAAACTAATCGCCATATTTAAACAATTTCAACGTGACGAAATTAATTCATATTATTTTTGAATAAAGGACTAACCTAATCTTGTAACAATCGTATGCACACAGCATCAATAGCACAGAATTATTTTTGAAATTGTTTCATAATGTTTTTTCCGTGGGGGAGCATTGCTGAAGCATACATATGCTGACGTATTGATTAGGCCGGCTCGTCCGACAGAGATTGAAATTACATATATCGTTTTAGCAAAGTAAGAAGAGTCAAACAAAAGCGCGGATTGTGGCGCGGTTGTACATGAATGGCGGTGATTTCATACCATAATGGAGACCTGCCTGCTCCGTTGCCCGCTGTAACGTATATAAAAATGATTTTTTATATTTTCCAGGGTGGACCTCGATCTATAAGCTACTCGGGAAGCGGTGGTTCGGCTACCCGACTCGATTTATGCTATGTGGCGGAACGAATGCTCGCTCTCCATTTACCACATAGAGACGCGCAAGCTGAGGCTCAGGCCGCGCATATGCTGACTAACAAACATGGCGAACATTTTATGGTAATATTTATATAATCAGTGGCGTAAAAAGCCGGCAACCAATGCGTGGAATGTGGCGCAGTTGTCCATAGGTGGTGTTCTTTTACCATATAGGAGACTAAATAAACTATATTAAAAAAAATGTTGTTTTCTGTGTGCAATAATTACATTTATTTATTTTTTCAAAATTCTATTCCACGACCTAGAGAACTCCTGAATGCCATACAGAGAATTTAAATTTAAGGAGAAATACGTTTTTACAAATTTTATGTGGCTGTAGTTTTTTAATCTATTTCCTTTTAATTATATGTCGTATTATTAAAACCCAACCTTAATGCACTCTTAGATGATTCACCATGGGAACGGCAATTAAATAATTTAATAACTGATACCTGTGTGAAGAATTCAATTGTCTCTGATACTCAGTTTAGAAATTTCACAGTTTCATTTGTGTTAAGGCTCCCAATTAACAAATTAAAGGTCCAAAGTGGCATCCTAAATATTTTCATGTTTAATTATGCGTTTACGCAGCAGTCTTAACACTTAACTTTCTCGTAACTGGCGGCAAATTAAAAAGTGACGTTATATTGTTTTTGACTGCCGTAATTAAAAAAGCACAGTGAGCTAACTTTGTGAACAATTTCCCATTTATATTACTCTCAACTATTTTAGCCTCAACTATTCTACGACAAAACGATCTTATTTTCACAATCACTAAGCAAAACAACACATTATAAAATCTAATATAAGATCATCAAAACACATACACAGCGAGAGAGCCTCGTAGCTTAATGGTTTTAAAAGTGTACCATGAAGCGAGAGGTATCGAGTTTGAATCACGGTTCGGACAATTATAATTTAATTTATAATTTATTCGGTCTCTGGAAGGGCTTGATAGCGGCCGGGGGAATATCTTAATACTGTCACACGAGTGGGAGAGCGTAGCATATGCTGGCACACTAATTGGACCGGCTTGTCCGAAATGATACCACGGCCTCACACAATACTCAGCGTGAAACGGTACTTGTACTGTATTTCGCAGAGTGAGTGAGGATATCTAAGATAAGGCCTTTAGAGGCCGTTGTTCATGACCGGAGGTGTTCTTTTACCATATATGAGACCCACCTACTCCGTTATGCATTATACTATAAAAAACTAATAATTGTAAGATAGTACAACTAAAAGCGATAACTAAATTAGTACAACAAAACATCAATATCCAAATTTATACAACGGTTCGTATTTTGCAGGTTTTCGAAGTGAGCGGTGACGTCACGAACGACGGGAGAGTTGCACGCAGTGTGTTTGGGCGCGCTCGTTCCCTGGGCTGGCCCGGCGACTTGGCACCACCTCTTGAACGTCTCTGCGCAGCCTGCAAACATATAGAGAGCTGGCTTGCAGCACATCCAAAGAACGTTGCTATATTACTTGCATGGTAAGAATTTTTATATTATGAGGCCCATGTCCAGCAGTGGACGTCTTACGGCTGAAATGATGATAGATGATAATTTTTTTATTACAACGGTCGCAAATAGAAGGCTCTTTTAAGCGGTCCTCAATGGACGCCAGTCCTTGCAAGGCGTGGGTGTGTTGCCTGCCTTACTATGAATTATTTGGTTTAACATGAGGTTTGAATATTTTGTGAAATATCTATGTTCTTTAGTTCTTTATTCCTTTTTTTTTAATGGACTTCTAGTAGTTGGCCAGATTGTCCTTTACAATTGAACACGGGCGGGGAGTTTGCTGCACGCCGTGAATGAAATAATTGATAACAATTTTAAATCTTTGTATTCCTTTTATATAATTTATAAATTAATATATAAAAGATTTGTATACATTAATATTTTTCAACGGGATCTCTCACGCTTCGTTTATGTCCAATTATGACCTGACCTGAGATTACAAAATATCAATCATATTTGTTAGCGAGCTTACGTGAGCTAAATAATCAATTGAATATAGAATATATGAAATTGTATAAAATATTTTTAACACTAACCGCTATTGCGTCACTTTATAGTTAGGAAGAAATAATTTCTTTAAATGAAATAACATTGAATCGCAAACACAGCAGGTATTAATATGGAGACTTAATAAGTACTAAGGCATAAAACCATGGATCTAATTTAAATATTATTATCAGCTCAGAAGTATAATTACGCCATAAAGCTAAATGTATGGTAAAAAGTGCGTTTATAAGTGTATATTTTACTGTATAGCATTATTTATAGCTATGTATATTTCCAGGGGTAACCGCGAACGTCTAGGAGTACTTGTAGCTGCCTATATGCACTATTCAGCGATATGTGGTGCACCAGAACATGCTTTGGACCGATATGCGATGAGACGATACTTGGATGACCGAGTGCCAATTTTCACACTTCCTTCTAACAAACGGTGAGGGCAATTACTTTTATTTCATATTGCTTACACTTGTTGCATTTGTTAGTGGAGATTGAAAAATCTACACCGCAGGATTAGGCTATTCATTTAAGATGAAACAGTACTGTAGTAGATGAAACGACAGTATTAAGTCACTTGCGCGGTCACTGTTAAGCCCTACAAGAGACCGAATAAATTATAATATAATTTATAATTGTCCGGACCGGGATTCAAACCCGATATTTCTCGCTCATGGCACAAACCACTAAGAAGGCTTTACGTTTTAATTAACGGCCTTTAAAACCATTAAGCTACGAGGCTCCATAACTGTCAGTATTTTTATTGTGCCTTCTATCAACGACAATATGAGAGATAGTTGATTAATTTTGAAATAAATTGATGGATATTTTAGTAAATAATTTAGTTTATTGTTGTAATCCTAATTGAGTTTCTTGAATGTTTTTCTGAATGTGAGTTCTAGAACCTGACTGTTTATCTGAGTTAAGACGTTCATAAATGGCACGTGTTTCTATATGAAACAATTATCTTTATTATCGTAGTAATACTTCGCCATTGTTCCTACCATTTTACAATGTTAATAGGATTAGAATATGAAGTCTGCTGACCTTTAATTGGATGATGTTAAATAATGGGCATTACGTTAATATTCATCATATTTCATAACGCACTCGAATCTTTTATTTCAGTATTTATTATGCATTTCCTATCTTTATTTAGTAAGTTAAAATTATTTGAATGATTTCAAAAATATATTCCGTCTGGCCATTAGTAAAAACCAGGCCATTGATAGATCCGTTGAAGGAAGTAATCCCCGCAACTGATCAAATCATTGTTCTCCGTTCCTTATTATAAATATACTTTATTATAAATCTATAGTTATAATTTATAAAATTATTTGGAAAGTTCACAAAGTACCTTTTAAGATAAAAAAAACACTTTGGAATTCTGATTTTGTAATCTACAATGCACTAAAGACTTCAAGAACACAATATTCAAGAATAAACAATTTCTTATAAAATGTCTCTTTATTTCAGATATATAGACACTTTCGCTGGCCTTTTAGCGGGTCAAATCCGGGTAAATTCCGCGCCTCTTCAATTGACTCATGTCAGCGTTGCAGGATCACTAGCTGCTTCTTCAACGCCCACCATCGCCTTCCTTAAGATCTACGAAAACTACAATTGCGTTTATACATCAGGTAATTAACTAAGTGCTTATAATTAAAAAAAATATATATTCGTAATTTTCTTCATGTAGTTCATTAACTCCCAATAAATTAATTCTTAAATGTTAACGGTCAATGTCAGACAACCAAGTTTGACATTGACAGTCACTCGATTAGGTTAAACGTCACTGGAGAGAATGTGTCTGCAGAATGCATTTATGTTGGGTATGTATTGGTTTATGTTTTAATAAGCTTCCTTAATTTTTTTTTTTGCAAGATTCTTGAATTTACTTTTTGTAAGTTACGTTATTTACGAAGTTTATTATATAAGCGAATACAGTTCCCCAAGAAAGTCTTTTTACTTGTTTTAGATACCTAAAACCGCTATTTCATCCTTATTCCTAGTTATATTATGGTGGTCGCGATTTAATTTGAATTTATGAAGATTCTTGCGCACATTGTGATAGATACGCAGATAATTAATTTAAAAGTTTTTAATTTCAGGTCTGTACATGGTTAACGGCGGCAGTTGGACCGTGGGCGTCGGTCGTCTTTCTCTGCGCGGGGACGTCCTCGTCCGGGCGTACCGGCGGGCGGCGCACGCTCACTCGCACGCCGCGCGCCATCTTGTCTTCGCGTGTCAGTTCCACACGTGCGCTGTCGCCGACCACACGCTATCCTTCACTAAGCTGCAACTTGACCACGCTCTGCATGGTAAACTAAGATGCACACTATCGCTTAACTGTCAAATCACGAGAACATCACATCCCAAACACCTGTATATATGGTGCCATTTAAAGATAAATCTTTGATTTTTCACCCTGACGCATTAATTGGGCTGGTACGTCCGAAGTGATACCATGGTCTCACAATACTCAACGTGAAATGATACTTAAACTGGGTTTCGCTGAGTGAGTAGGATATCACAGTCCTTTGATCGAACCAAAACTTGAACTGTGTCGCGGTTGTCCATTGGCAGCACTATTTACTTATCATATATCCTACTTATATTTGGTAAAAGAATATATACCTACTAAATAATAAATAAAATACGAAATAATATACAGCAAAATAGAAACCTACATTTTGAAGTCGATTTCACAATCTGCACTGTAATATTGTACAAACACTTTATAAAGAGGCATAGCCCAAATCACGCGGTCACAAATATTACAATTATAGAACGCACAATCCCTTAAATTAATTACAAGTAAATAAAACACATAAATTTCTACTAATCACTTTTTCGTTCAATGCCATAGCCTCCATGAAGACAATGCCCATAGAGCACAGAAAAATGCTGATAATACTTTACTATACTTTAACAAAGCAAACAGAATTCCCTTAACTGATTTCTTGTTCCTAGATCCATCATTCCCAAGTGATGGTGCAGTGGAATTGGTGTTCGCAAGAGGTGAAGGGCCAAGCGGCGCAGTCCCCGCTCCTACGCCTGCGGCACCGCTCCGTGCCGCCCCAGATGCTTTGGCCCGAGCTGATTCGCTGGAACATCTCCGACCCCTATCTACCCTTACAGATGATGAACCAGGTAAGCTTACTTATATATTTATGCTCAATCTGTATACAATATCTTCAGTTAAAGATCAATTCCAATATGAACCATTTACCTCATTCATTCATTCATTTTATTCATTCTTACATTCATTCATTATCCTTCTGCTTAGCTGTGTCTCGGCCCTTATAGGAGTTTTTAAACATATAGTAATTAGGATTTTTGTTATAATATAAAGTCAGACTGATTTTCTTTTATGGAGACGTTGGCAAACGAGCAGCAGGCTCAGCCTGGTAAGCGGCCTTTCGCCTATGGACATCCGTAGCTTTTGCAGAGCCACGGATGCGCTGCCGGCTTTTATTTTCATGTTATTGATTTATTGAATAGCAATCTAATTTATATTTCGATTAAACCAATAACTATAGTTGAAACGTAATATTTGCTAATGTTTTATGAGTAGGCGTTAACTTCATATTCTTTTATCGAAGATAAAATCAAAAATATAGGCATTATTAAAATATATAAATGGTTAAAATTATTTTAATTTTAAAATATTAACTTCATTAAATATTATCACATAAATAGAAAAATTATAGGGTTTAATTTTCTTATATACTTTACGACGTAAAAAACCAATATTAACAAAAATTTGAGAACATAAAAGTATTCTTTAAAAAATTACCTAAATTAAAAATATTTTTATAATCACAATCTTTAGTTCTTTATTAAAATATTACGGAAGTTACGTAGTAGCTATAACCCAAAAGAATATGTCAAAAATAAATTATATAGAATATCGCTGAATTAAGTGTTTGAATGAAAAATGAAGAGAACCAATGAGACGTTTATAGAACATAAGATGATACATTTAATCCGGTTGAACTGAAAGCAAACAATTTATTAAATTTATTGATTCATTCATTTTTATGGAGTTTAATCGTTGAAACTGGAAAAACGAGTTATTAGACTATTTCTAACGAGATGTTATATGTAGTTTATTTAGAGGTAAAATCTTTATTTATTTATCTAGACACATTTCTGCGTGTAACTAACACAATATTTCTGCGTCTATTAGATTGATATGTTTTATTAACAAGCGATGACTCTATATTTATTTTCCTATGCGAAATATTGTTTTAAAGTAGAACATTTAACTAAATGAATATTCGTTGCGTAAATTAACAGATCTAAAGATATTTATATCTCTTAGTTAACATAGAATTTGTCGTTTTTAATTCAAATATTTTAACAATATTTTTAATAGCGACGCGCGTTTTGTTACTTAATAAAATATTAATTTTACTATTTGAACTCAGTTTTGCAAAAAAATTAAATTCTTTTTATTTATTGGGAACCTTGAGACATAATAGAGGGTGGTTAATAGTTATTTAATATTATATGCTCTGCTGACACGATTACAACTTTAGTTTTAATATTTTGGTCGTGTTTAGCCTGTATTTTGGTAAAAATATAATTAAGTTAATTAGAAATGTTTTAGTTATAATACTGAATTTAAACTTATTCAATTTGAGCAAGTAAGTTTAGTTCAAAGAACGATAGAAATAGGTCTTGCGTTTAACTACCTTTGCATCCGCAAAGGAATCTATTTTAAGTAAATTGTCAACACAATTCTGTGTTTCATAATATTTCTAATAGTTGATTGATTTTTTTAAATATATATATTTAAATTTTATTTTTCCAAAGATTTGTTGTAACAGGTAACATAATTGTGATTGTATCTAAACATAGCTATTTGTTTTATGTATTGTAATAATTATAGTAAGAATAATTGATATATTTAACTAATTATTAAACTTTTTTGGCCATAATCTCAAAATTGTATGTAAATCTCCTTAAAGGCCGGCAACGCATGCGCGGCTCTGCAAGAGCTGGGGGTAAGTATAGGCGAAGAACCGCTTGCCCTGGGTGAGCCTCCTGCTCGTTTGCCACCAGTTGTATAAAAAAATAACACAATTATTATACAGTTATTATTGTAGTGGTTAATCAATAAATCATTTCAAGATTTCTACTAAATATTTTATATAATCTATCTTCTTTCTTATAAAATCTGCTAAATTTATAACAATGTTTTAGTCTTTATCTCGTTGATTTGCGTTTTTGCTGCAAAACCGAGACAAAACACTAAAAATTATTCAAAATCTGTAAGTGGCTATAGCCAGTGTTTATTTATTTAAAAATTAATAACAAAACAACATAAAAATTAAGATACACAAAAATCTTATAAAAAAGGGAACGCTCGGGTGTTAGACCCCACCATAAGTGGTTTTCAGCGCCCTCCATACACAAACAGATATAATAAAAGAAAAAGTTGCGTAATTAAGACTAAACTCAAAATACATCGGATGTAAATGTCGTTTCTGCGTAATCTCTACTTTTCTATAGCGTTATGTTTATTTATACTGTCTTACGTTTTGCCTTCACCTAATTTATACCAATAAATTTAGCATAAACGTTTTAAATACCAGATAAATAAATGTTAAAATTAGTCCCAGCAAAGTACACATGAAGCAGACAGTTTGTTTACGTGACGCTAGGCCATTTAATATTTTATTCACATAAAATATTATACGTATTCAATAATTATTTTATTAGTCTATATTAAAAATAAATAGTTTATTTAATGTGACTTAAACATTAATCGTAGTCAGTAACCTTGGTAACGCCGCTAGAATTGTTCTATCTCGTTTTTTCACCGAGTGTGACAGAATGTTTAAAATATTGTTTCAGAATACAATATTTTAAAAAAAATATATAAAATCCCATGGGAGAGCAATGCTGAAGCATATGCAGACGGACTAAATGGAATGGCTCGTCCGAAGTGATACAACGGGCTCAAAACTCATCGTGAAACTATACTTGTACTGTTTCGCTGAATAAGTAAGGATATCGGAGTCCCTTAAAAAGCCGCTTAAGTGGCGTAAGAGCCAGCAACACAACCAATGCGCCGTCGGTGTCGCGGTTGTCCGTGGGCAGCGGTGTTCTCTTACCATATAGGAAACCCTTCTGCTCCGTTATCCGCTTTAGAATAAAAAAAGAATAACTATGTTATTTGTAAAAGATATAACAAAAACAATGTTCCTATTATTATTTTTTTATGAAAATTGGGAGGCAACCGAGCAAGAAGCTCATATAGGATACGCGATCCATCTCCCGTGCACACCCCTAGCTCGTTGTGGACTGTGGCTGCGTTGTCGGCCTTTTGGAATATTTACGCTCCTATTTTGAAGGTTTCAAAGTCGTAATATCGAATTTTCGAACACATTTACAAATGTAATGTTTTTCTTTTACGTTTAACTTTTACACTGTGACAACAGATAAACTTAAAAGGATTTTCTCATTTCAGTATAATCAATTTGATAGTTGGTACATGTATATTTTTAATTTAAAAGAATTTCAACCAGATGAAGAAATAAATATGTTTCTTACTATTAATAGTTTTACTTCTATACGGGAATATGCCATTAAAAATATATATTCCAATTAAATAGTATTGTCAGTACTGAAAGTCGGTGTGTCATCAGATTTGACAAAACAGTTAGCGTTAGAACGTAGCTGCAGGTGTTTAGCTATTTTAAACGCGGCCGCCTGCCTAACGCCGCCCGCCCAGTCTCACCTCGCGTTTCGGAACTATTACACGCTATTGGGCGCCGAATTTTTAAACAGACAATATCTTTTTATCTTTGGTGAGTTTGGTGTTGCTACTATGTGATGTGCTAACTGTAAAAGACAATATTAAACTAACAACGTTTTTATATGGATTAAACAGTTTAGGTAAGTTAAAAAAACCATTAATTGAAGAATAATTCATTCAAAATATATATGAAACTGGAAAAGCAAGTTTTTAATTATTTTGAAATTTATCTTGCCCAATAACCAGTTTTGTGTTATTATAGTTACAAAAATAAATTACAAATTTAATTATGTGCTTTAAATATATTATATTCAATCTATTATATATTTTAAATTTAATCATGTACACAATAAAATTTGTGCTCTCCCATGGCACCCCTGGGAGAGCCATGCTGAAGCATATGCATGTATGTACCTGCTCCGTGGTTTACTAAAGAATAAAAAAAAACTATTTATATTTCCTACACTTTAACTTACTATTTTTCAAGTCCTCTGTTTTTATATAATTATTGAAATTGAGTATAAAATCAGTTGTAAAATTATATTCCTCGATATATATTTTTTGAAAATTGATTACATGACTTTAATGTGATATTTATATGCTTTTATGAGTAGAATGCCGTTTTATGTCATCATCATCATCATCAGCCTATCAAGTCCACTGCTGGACATAGGCCTTTCCCAAAGACGCCCACCTATCATCATCATTCCATCAGAGATCATTTTTCCATCATTTATTTTATTCATTTTATCATCATTCATTTTATTTAATTATTGAGAATTCAGCTATAACTCAAAGTATAACCCTATTAGTTTTGGGCAAAGTTATGTCAATTGGGGTTCCGCCGACTGGCGCCGTGTTTAATTGAGCACCGTGATGAATGTGATTGATGCACGATGCTCTTCCCGAGCCCTGAAACTGATATTCGTCACGCTCAAGGTCAATTCGTTACAAGTTAAAAGATCGTTGACCATTGCTTGCGTTGAGTCAGTTTTTTAATGCTCTTTAATACTTCTGTGATTTGTGAATGCAAATATTCACGTAACTTATTTGAATATGACCCGCCAAAGCCGCTGAACTAATCGATTTAACAGGTTTAGTCATCAAAGACCACCTGCTGTTTAAAATACATTAACAACTTCCCTTTTTTTTGTTATTGTCCTTTGGTTATAGCTACACGAATAAAAGATTTTATCGAAATATGTCCAGCCTTTCTTGAGTTATAACTGCACAATCCCTATTTGATATAAATATAATGATTATAATATTTTGTATAAATATAAAAAAGACGTAAAACGACATCTCAATGCCCTTTATATCTTATAGACAATAATGACAATATTCATATTATGACATTTAAATGAATGAAAATTAATGGAAAACTTTATACACGATTTTATTTACATATATGTATATAGAATAAGTTCAATTAGGTAACAAAGGCATTATAAATATAACATTCATAATTCTTGTTAAAAACTTCTTACAAACATTACTCAATGTCTTTTGTCTCGTATTTCTGAGAACAATTTCAAGTTGTGAAAATGACAGTACCATTAGACATTAGTTCAATAAAAGCGTGTAAGAAAAACTTAGGTAGAGAGAGTACTAGTAGGTCTCCTACGTAATGTTCGGTATGCTTATCGTTTACAAAATTACCGTCAAGGTCTGGTCATGGTTGAAACTCGTCTTGAATGTATTATGTGACATTTGACGACTTTAGTATTAACCAGTTGGCATTATTAAGCCATAAGCGGCTTTCGGTAATAAATATAACTCACGCGCACGTGGTATGCCTTGATATATATTATCGGATTGTGTTTTATACTCCAGATAATAAATTAACATTTTATTAATCGTATGCAAATTCTTCAATATATGTTATTTCTGTATGATTTAGGTTTCTAAAACTACTTTCAAACGATATATAACATTCTTATTAAATCGTTTTTATAGTACACAACAGAGAACAGGATAGGCGAATCCGCTGTTCGTAATAGATCACCGCTCATGGGCAATATTCACGCTTTGTTTGTATTGCCGAAATTATGTGTATCTTAATTTTTATTGTTTTGTTTTTTTTTATTCTATAGTGGACAGTGGAGCAGGTGTGTCTTCTATATGGTAAGAGAATACCAAAGCCCATTGATAAACGCGCCACAGTCCGCTCATTGTTGTGTTGTCGGCTCTTTTACGTCGTTTAAACGGCACTTTTAAGGATATCCGATATCTTCACTTACTCTGCGAAACACAGTACAAGTATCGTTTCACGCGGAATATTCTGTGAGCCCATGTTATCACTTCAGACGAACCAGCTCAATTAGTGCGTCAGGATATGCTTCAGCATGGCTCTCCCATGGGCACAATTGATTTGTACAATTGTTTATGTAATATTGGTCAATTATTATAAATCTAGAGATTATTATTGTTTGAAAATTTTGTAGAAAATAAGTATCGTAGAATGAAGTAAACTGATTTTCATGTGTCGCGTAAACGTGTTTATCAATCGAGGTGATTAAGCTTTCAATCAGTCAATATCATTTGAGCGTCAGATACACACGTGCATCTCCGAGTGTTTAAATTCCATTGAATACAGTGTTATAAGTGGGTTTATTATTTTGATCCAGTGTATTATTATGTAAGATTTTTTTATTATTAATAAGTAGTACAAACTATGTCTAAAAGATAGGATTTCGTTAAGTTTATATAACCACGGTAAACGTTTATTTGACATTTAAATTATACACCAATGTAAAAGGCTTTTTAATTACCTTTTTTTATTACAAAAACACATTATGACATAATAGTTACAGACATTTTTTGTAGGTAATATATTCTGCATAAGCGTAGTACAATTATTGTTCTATATCGTTAATATTCCCAGCACACGCGATGTAAACTTAACTTAATGTAAACTTAACCTTAACGTAATAAAATGAAAACCTATGTTATCATTTTTAGCTACAGTCACTGGTGACTGTAGCTTCCCAACGGTAAAAGAGTTTTTCAAATCCGTCATGAAGTGTCGTAGTCTATTCAATTAAAACACACAATATTTGCATAGATATAATATAATACTAGTCGTATTATATAAAAATACGAAGTATGTCAGTTTTACATTCATTATTTGCCGCCGGTCTTAAACATCATATTATGCATTGACTATATTTTTTGATTATAGATATCTGAGGCCAACATTCACTCTACGCAAAACTTCGCATGTTCCTTCCACTGGTGCAAATATTTGTGGATTTCGCCACAGAACTCATTTTTTAACATAATTGAATAATACCATAAAACAAGCCAATATGAACAACACCTCTTATTAAAAATATAGTCTATATAAAGTAGCGAAGATAATTCCGCATTCCCTTTCACATTTGGTAATTTTTAATTACATATTTTTCCAAACTTAGTGATCCAAAAACCAGTTTTTCTACATCGAAAACGAAGCGAGATTTTTAAATTTTATTATAATTACTATGTTTAAATTACGTGTAGCTTATTAATTTTCAAAACCGTGCGAATCTGCGGCCGTAACATTAATGACCTAAAACGTAAAAGTATGAAACAGGTTGCAAATTCAAGCTAACTTGGGCAACAGATAAAGGATAATTTTAGAGGTTCTTAGAAACACGTTGTATGACATCATTGGGAGTCACGAAACACTGGCCTTATGAGCTCCACGCAAATTCAAACAAAAATATGCGAAACTGATTTGGTTTCATGTGAATGTAAAACGTCATTTTCATGATTACATTAGTTTAGTCATATTTAATAATACATGATTAAAGTTATAAATTTTATTTGCTGATACAAAATTAAACTTTACTAATATTACCTGTATTAATATCAAAAGAAATTATATGGAGTTTTATCAAATAGTAAACCATCTTAACAGTGGTTTTTGAGTTTACCAAACTTGTATCAGCGAACATTATATATTTTTTTTAATACATTCCACATTCCCTCATTGCGGGGGGATATGTATCTCGGCACTCCGATACTAAAATATCCATTAAAACCGCACGGCGCCAGTCAGCAATTTGACCAATTCCTCCCATCAACCCCTCTGTAATCAAAGGAGTGGAGAAGTCTCACGTCCACCGTCTCAACTGTCCCTTTGAGCCTTTCTGCCCAATTAAGGCTCTCGGTGTTCACAGAAGGCATTCAACCCAAGAATTATAATTTATATCTAATCTTATTTTTTTCTTCAATATAATGACTGTTCCATAATTATCTTATAAGTGTTATTAGAGTTTTTTACGTAATTTATATTGTAGGTACTATTCTAACGACAGCATCGAAGTCTGTCTCAAACAATTAAATGTTAATTATTACTCACAAACCAGATTCTTAATCAAACCAGTCCCGACGAATTTTTATTGGGTTGAAAATATTTTTGAGAGACTCTTAAACGTTATTTTATGTTACATGCAAATATTTTTTAGCACCTTTGTAGATTGTATTATTTTTAAATAATTCGTTAAGATTGTAATTTAGAAGAAACAGAATTCTCATTTATATAACATGACATTTGTAAAGTTTAGCAGAATGTAAGTTTTTTAAGATATAACGAACAACGGAGCAGGCGGGTCTCTTATAACGTTAGAGAGCACCGCCGCCCATGTACAAAAGCGCCAAAGTCCACGCTTTGGTTGTGTTGCCGGATTTTTCGCCGCTTAAGCGGTATTTTTAAGGACCGATATCAAATTCCAAGACAAAGTAAATAAAATTATAATTTTTTGCAATTCCAAATTTCAAAAATTCGTGTTGGGATACTTATCGTTTCGCGCTTTTAAAACACTATGATACTAGACTCTCAAAAGTTAAAACTTTTTATTTTATATGTATAATTAAGAATGATTTAATAACGTCACGAAGAAAATTACAAAAATTATAAAACATAGCTATACATATACAATTGTTGGAGTTAAAAATGCTAAGTAACAAAAAGTTTTCCTCAAGCGACATTTGAGGGACCCATCAAGCTTTCAATGAATCTTTGTTTCACATTTCACGTGTAAATTTCATACAACGTAGTCTTTTTAAAACATGGAAGCAATTTTTAGCACCGAACCATACATTCGAAAATATAACTCACATTTGTGAAATAATAAAAGAAAGTACTTTTAAATAGATATTTCATAAGAACAACTTATTTACATTAAATTAAACTAAGAATTTACATTACTTATCCGATAAACTTCTATAAAATATCGAAAAGATACAAAAAACATTAGATGTTAGAAATTAACTCTAGTAAGCAGACAGCTCCCACACACTATGGTTTTTCTTAAAAATATTGCAAAGTAACTGGAGCGTATTGAGCCCGCATCCTCTTCCTGTGACGACATCTTCTACTCTCGTTTTATTTTTGTTGACAGAAATAACTTCCACTATGTTAGTGTTGACTGGTGTTCACTAATTGCGTTATTGTCACATTCACAAAGTACAAATGGTTTTGTAAACTACAGCAAAGTTATTTGTGCAGGGTTCGATACTGGCCTGAACAAGATATAATTTAGTTTGTAATTTATTCAGTTTTTGAAATGGGTTGACTGTGGCCGGTGTATTTTACGGGCTCACAGATTACCAGCGTAAAATAGTACTTGTACAATGTGTCGCTGAGAATGAAAACTTATGCCGCATATAAGCCGGCAACACACCCAAAGCGTGAGTTGTAGCGCGGTTGTTCATAGGTGGTGTTGATCGTTCACCAACAAGAAAATACATTAATCTTTTCTAAGATAATAACCAATGTGTTTTAATTAATTAATTTTTTTTTTAATATAAATACATATTATTAAACGTTTTTCACCTCATTTTTGTAGGGACTAAGCTTTCCGATAGTAAATCATCGTAAATACTTGTTGAGCATTAATCAAAAGAGTGATATATCTCGCGGCAATCGAAGCCCCCAGACCTTTCAAAATACGCAATACAATTCACTACGCTATGTTTACTAAAGTTAAAGTATTGTTTATAAGGCTTATCTTTATTTTAGGTTCAGACATATGTTCATAGAGAGGATTCCTTATTAGGCAAAGTTACCTTGAACTAAAGTTTACGTTAGCCTTGTACTTCTGTCACTGTCGTATCTGGCTAAAAAGGCTTTACTATGATAAATTTGAATAAATTATCGTTTGAAGACATACTATGTGTGGTTGTGATAAAATATTTACTTTTAATAATAATAATACGGATGTAAAATAACAAATCAATATATGAGCAATATGCAATGGTTTATAAAGCCCTCACGTCACTGTGTTTGCCTGTCAAACTTCTCTGAAACGACTCGGCCTTTGTTTATGAGATTCGTTCAACATCTACTTTTCATGCCCTTAAATGTCATATAATACAATTTTTTGTATTTTAATTTGTTTTATTCAGCATTGAAGCATACATATATTTTTTTTATTTATTCTATAGCGGAGAACGGAGCAGGTGGGCATCCTCTTATATGGTAAGAGAACACCGTACCGTTTCACGCTTATTATTCTGTTATTCTGTGAGCCCGAGGTATCACTTCGGATAAGCCGGCCCAATAAGTGCGTATCCAAGGCTCTCCCACGGATACCACAATATTAAGACATTCGCCCGGCCACTGTCAAGCCGTTTCATAGACCGAATAAATTATAAATTAAATTATAATTGTCTAGACCAGGATTCGATCCCGCTCTCGCTTCTCGTTTCATCGTAGACTTTTTAAGCTACGAGACTCATAATTCTTTACTTCTTTCTCGACTATCCCCTATTATTTAATAGCAGTATTTTTACTTTAATATTATATATAAGGCAAAACAACGCTTGCCGGGGTCAGCCAGTAAGTATATTTATTATAAACTAAAGTCAACTACTTTTCATTTCTTGTGGTAAGCGTCGCGGTGACACAGAATGATTACACACTAACATCTGGGTTTTTATAGACCATATGGTACATTTTATTACAACAAGTCGTAGTTCATTTGAACGGAGCTTAAGAAACAAATCATTCATCTACTCTAAGAAAACGTACGTTCGCTAAATAAGGAGACTTCTTTCCAGCATTCCCTGAGACAACGGTCTCTAGGGATCGTGTAACGGGAAGCAAATCCATCCATATAAAGCACTGTCCGGGTCTGTGAGTGCCCCACTACCGTACAACTACAGTTAATGAGTATCTCAGTGACAGCAATCAGGTTATTATAACAAATGACGTCACTCCGCGCAGAGCCTCAACGTAACTGCGTGTTTAATGGATTATGTAACGGTCATTCAGATGGAATTAAGTGAAGCCGAGCCTCAAATTATTTTCATCCAACAGGTGACAACAACGGCAGCGCTGAAGGATCCGGAGGTGAGGCGGGGGAGGGCGGCGAGGCTGCCCACACGTTCGGGCCTCTAGACGGGTCCATCTACGCGACAGTGGTACGCGCGAGCGGCGGGCCTGCCTCGCCACTCAGCGCCTCAATGGACTCTGGGATTTCGTCAGCCGGGCGACGGGCCGCCCCCAGTCCGCCGGACGAGCTTGATGCCCTTCTCGGGGACATGCTGCGCACTGTGAGCGCCCTACCCGACCCACCGCCAGCGCCCACGACGCCACAGTCTACCACCGATCGCACGGAGAATTTTTTACTCTTGAATCTTCATCAAAATCCTATAAAAACTAAAGATATAAAACACACTACTTTCTCAGAATAA
>DWCF01003087.1:0-20978 GCA_018230265.1 Delias oraia | reverse complement strand
CCTCATTATAGTCCAAATATCAATGTAACGAATTTCAATAAAATTAAAAACAGCGGGTACAAACAATTAAATTAAAATAGGCTCTTAAAATGCCACTTAAGTAGCGTAAAAAGCCGGCAACACAACCAATTCGTTGACTGTGGCGCGGTTGTTCATGGCAGTGTCTTCTTACCATAAAGGAGACCCATCAGCTCCATTGTCCTCTATACTATAAAAAGACGTTATTAAGGAATACATAGTTCAGGTTTATAGACGAAATATATTTCTTTAAATCACATATTACATATTCGATTTAGTACGATATCAGATGACAATAATGTTCGTCCTTCGTCAAAGTTTGTTCACGATTGCCGGCCTTTCTTCTTTCTTCATTCTTCGTTTCTACCTGTGTATTAGAATCTCGCTCCGTTGAGCCCTTAAAAATAACTTACTGTACTCAAACATCTGCTAGTAATTTCTAAATTAATAATAAATCGTTTACACATAATAAAAAACTCGTCATTTGTGAAAAATCTAACGGTTTGGATTCCACATATATTTAATAGCATTTAAATTTTATAAACGAAATGAACAAATTGAAAAAAAATGGTGGCTATTTCAGAATAGTTAAGAACCATAATACACAATAACAGTCTAAAAATTGATGGTTCCAGATATATAATTCTTCTGAGAGACTCGTAGCTTAATAATGGTTTTAAAAGTGTAGCATTAAGTGAGAGGTATTGGGTTCGAATCTCGGTCCGGACAGTTATAAATTAATTTATAATTTATTCGGTATCTGGAAGGGCTTGACAGTGGCCGGACAAGTGTCTTAATACTGTCGAACCCGTGGGAGAAACATGTATGGGCCATGTATGAATCATGGCGATGTTTTCATACCACGTTTGGAAGACCCACCTGCTCCGTTGTCCGCTATAAAATACAAAAATTATAGAAAAATTATGTTACAAGGTACTGATTTTAAATATTGTTTTCCAGGGTATAACAAGCTTCGGCGATGGCTGTGGAAAGCGTGGGAAATATGGAATTTACACGCGAACCGCAAATTATGTACCTTGGATGCGTGCTGTTATGGAGAAGCGTTATTTTGATGACTAAATAATGCGATAGTAATATTCTTAATTTGTATTATTTTTGTTGAAAAGTTTGCCATTTGAATATGTTTTGACCAACTTTTGTATTTAACCAAAAAGGTTATATTATTAAATCTCTATAATATTACGACAAATGACGGTGAAAACGTAAGACGATTTCCTAATTTTTAACAGTATTTGAGAATTACTTTTATATTTACCGCTTAAAGTACCATCAAAACCTCCAAATATACTAGTTCTGATCTTGTTAGAAACTTATTAGTCTTGTATTTAAAAAAAAACTGTAATGCAATATTTTATATCAGACGATATAATATTTTAACCGTCAAATAAATTTTTAATGTATTTAAATAATATATCCTAATCTCCTGAAGTAGGCCTGCTTGCGCAAAATAACTACGCCGTAGCCAGTCTACGTCCATCTACGGCGAATAAAATTTATAGCAGTTTTATATCAAAAATATAAAATTTTATTCCTCTGAAATGAACACGGAAATATAGTCCATTATATTTATTGATTAGCTTAATATCAAGGGATATTACGAGAGCCTCGAAGCTTGTTTTAAAAGTATACCATGAAGCGAGAGGTATCGGGTTCGAATCAGGTCCGGACAATTATAATTTAATTTATCTTTTTTCGATCTCTGGAAGGACTTGACAGTGGCCGGTCGAGTGTCTTAATACTATCGCACCTGTGCGAAAGCCATGCCGAAGCATATTATGCTGACGCACTCATTGGGTCCGCTCGCCAGCGTGAAACTTGTACTTGTACTGTGTTTGGCAGAGTGAGTGAGAAATCTGAGGCCCTTAAAAGTACCGCTTAAGCGGCGTAAAAAGTCGGCAATACACCCAATATGCGGATTGGCGCGGTTGATCTTGGGCGGGGGTATTCTCTTACCATATAGGAGACCAACCAGCTCCGTTGTCCGCTATAGAATAAGTTTTTTTATTGAATTGGGATTTTACCGCAACTTCTATTTAAGCCACATGAAATCGTCTCTCTACATTATATGCATAAAGAAAACCACTTTAATGTGAATGTTACAGTTTTTCTTTGATGGATGGTGTCATTGATGATTTTGAATTTTATCATTTAAATGCATATTTATACATTATTTTTTTTAAAGCTTTCTTTTTAATAAATTATGTTTTTGTTTCTTATCTATAATTATAGTGTCCTCTGTATATTTTTATCTTTTTTTGAATTGTTAGTTCGTAGTAAGTTGTATCTCCCTTTAAATTTTGTTTATATTTCTATTCAGTACTCTGTCACTATTTAAGTAAATATATAATATTATTTTACTGACACTGGAAAAATTGTAAACGATAGTGACAGAAGCGAAAAAAGTAAAGTGCATATTTTTAGTTTTTATGGAATTTATAAATTATATCATACATTATTTATATTTAACATACTTGTAGATGTCTACATTCCAAGTCTCAGCTAATAAGCCATAAAATATAACAAAATATTAACATACATCTTTTATATGTAATTAGTAGACCTACAATAAGTTATATGTAATAATTAATATGAAATAAATAGGAAATTATTTTGTTTAAATTAATAAAAAAGTTACCACATTTTTCCATATAAAAAAATCCTATTCAATTAAAAATAACATTGCATAAATAATTATCTCAAAGCTTTTATTATGGAAGGAATATATATCCTGTATAATTTAATTGTTGTAGTAGAAAAATTCAAAATGGCCGATGCAGATGTTTTTCATAAAGTTTTTAATAAGTTCGTTTTCATAAGTTTAGTAAATTGGTATTAAACAATAATAAAACTATTTAAAATTTATTTACTTCATTCATTAATATGAATGAAATATTCATTAATATACAGTAGATATTAAATTATTTAGAAAATTTAAAATAAATTTTAGTGAACTTTCTCTTCTACACGGGCACTTAAACTACGTCTTTACTAAGATTTCAGACCTACTTAGAATTAAAATTTCTCCATACGAGAGCCTCACACTAATGTTAGTTGATTCAGTGATTTTATTCATTGTCAAAAGATCGACCCAAATACAATCACACACTTCGCTGAATTTTCATTTATATTCAACCTTAAAACTGCTTAGTAACTCCAACTTACAAGTTTGTAACATGATACTTACCAGTATCATTTTTTATGAAAATGAGAATGTAACCGAGCAGGAGACTCACCTTGGATAAGCGATCATCCGCCCATGGACATCCGCCCAGGCTTTGATGGGCCACGGGTGCGTTACCGGACTTTTAGGGACTTTTTTAAATCAATTGGCTTTAGTTGGTTTAGCTTGTTTTCCATCCACCTTTTCATTTCTCCATTTAACGACACCTCTTTATAAAAAAATTCACAGTCTCTTCAGTTCGTATATAGATTTTACACTGTATATAGTTTTGGCGCCAAATTCACAACGAGCGCATCGTTTTACGAGTATTATTTTCCAACGGCTGTAATTTCAGATGTTTTTATTTATTAATTTTATTAAATATTATTTTAGGAAAATTATTTGGCTATGTGAACAATTATAGGAATGTGATATAATTAAGTTAAATTTTGATTCTGTCAACTCTCAATAAAATCCGCGTAAACTTTACCCGTACCCGCAAAAGTACCTCTTTACTTGTGAAACAATGAAGATAGACCCTAAAGAACCCATAAAACCTATACCAATAAATGTTTTAGTATATATATGCAAAAAAAATATTATTTTTATATTGTATATTATAAAATCCTATGAGATACAATCACGATAAAAAAACAATTTATTAAAAACAAAATACTGTATAAAATTTCAATTATCAAACTAGGAATTAATGTTAAAATATTCATCCGGCTCCCGTGCAATATCCAATAACCATGGAATATGACGCCAAACACCAGTATACAGCGCTGATTGCTCCCCCAAGGGACCAAACTCCTCCTACAAAGAATAAAACTTACATTTTCTTAAGTTATAAATATTACAAGATTTATTTATTACAGCCGTTTTTTAAGATTGCGGTAATGTCAACAAAAATTTACGATTGCTATAGGAGATTTTATCAGTTTACTTACTTTACCTATTTTATGATAATGACATAAATTTTATGCTCATGTTTTGGTATATAAAATACCAAATTATACCACTGTGTGGAATCAGTTTCCTGTAGAGGTATTTCTAAACATATATGACCAGGGGATCTTTCAAAAAAAGATCGTACCTATCCCTTAAAAGCGGCAACGCACCCGCAAACTTGCAAGAGTTAGTGGTGTCCATGGCTGGAGTAAAGTTCATCCTAGATGAGCTTCCTGCTTATTTGTCATCGTTTCCATAAAAAAATGAAAGAACAGTATAAATGGAAAAAACGAGGAACGAGAATAACTATAGCATCCTAGTAGCCTCGTAGCTAAGTGGTTTCATAAGGCGAGAGGTATCGGGTTCGAATACCGATGCGAAAAATTATAGATTATAATTTAATTTATTATTTATTCGGTCTCTAGAAGGGCTTGACAGTGGCTGGGCGAGTGTCTCGATACTATCACAGCCGTGGAAGAGTCATGCTAAAGCATATGCAGACGCACTAATTTGGCTGACTCGTCCGAAGTGATACCACGAGCTCACAGAATACTCTACGTGGAATGGTACTTATACTGTGTTTAATTGAGTGAGTGAGGATATCGGAGACCCTAAAAATAAATACTGTATTCTGTGAACTGTGTGTTTTATTACTTCGGACGATTCGGCCCAATTAGTGCGTCAGCATATGCTTTAGCATGGCTCTCCCACGGCTGTGACAGTATAGATAAACTCGCTCGACCACTGTCAAGCGCTTCCAGGGACCGTATAAATTATAAATAAAATTATAATTATTCCGGAACAGGATTCGAAACCGATACCTCTCGCTTCACGATAGACTCACAAAACCAACTAGGCTCTCAAAATTTAGTTTAAATTCAATACACAGATTAACTGGAATGTTATAGACATAAATTAAATGTTATAATAACATAATTTTGGGTTTGAAATAGGTCAAAACCCACATAACCTACAATCAAAATGACATTTCAAACCTTGAATAACGATGGAAGATTACCACCCAAACTTGAACAATATCGATTCAATTTTAACCGTCAGATAGATAATGATACATCGACACATCCGGCCCTAATCCTTTGTGCGAGATAAATGATTAGATAGTTTCTTGAAAGGCGGTGATAGGAGATCAAAGATCAAAGGTACCTGTAAGTAAAGTGCGATCAGTTTGCCACCAATCAAAAGCATCGCGCCATGAACCGACTCCGTAACTTCATCGGAAACTGATGATGACAGGCAGTACGTGTTCGGCCTTTTCAGCGTTTTTCTGAAACAATTAATTTAATTTATAAACCGGCTAAACTAAAAGAAGTACAGTTTTTTAAACTTACCTATACAAAAACAACTGTAAAAATTATGCTAGCCACACCACAGGTGGACTTTGAGAGCCTCGTAGCTAAGTAATTGAATACGAGTACTTCTACCATGAAGCGAGAGGTATAGGGTTCGAATCCCGTTCCGAATTATAATTAAATTTATTCGGTCTTTGGAAGGGCTTGCAGTGGCCGGGCGAATGTCTTATTAGTGTCACACCGGTGGGAGAGCCATGCTGAAGAATATGGAGACGCACTATTTGGGCCGGCCCGTCTGAAGTGATTACAGGCTGACAGAATACTCAGCGCAAAATAGTAGTTTTACTTGAAACAGTTAAAATAGTAGCTTTACTTGAAACTTAAAAAGCTGACAACTCAATCACTGTGGTGCGGTTGGTGATGAGCTGCTGCATTCTTTTACCATATATATAGGAAACCTGCTCCGTTGTCCACTATACTATAAAAAAGTAGGCAATGATCGAGACACGGTTAATAGACGTTGATTTTAACCATGAGTGTGCATTTGTGGTTGTCTATGTGCGGCGAGCTCACAATCAGTGCCCACCTGTTTTATTACCCATAATATAATAACCGAATAGAATTGGTTTTATTAATATTATAAGACTGGTAGTTTCAAGCAACGGAGCGTGGTTAACGTGTAGTCATACAAAGGTAATACAGGGAAATTCAATTCCTGCTTTTAAAATACTCTTATGTATGTTCAAAGCCATAATGTCTTTGTGAAGCGAAATTTGACTTCGTACATGCAGTAATTCAATAAGGAGATTGCCTTGTTTGTAATTAAATCAATTTAATAAGTTATCAGCTTAAGTGTTTGGCGTTGGGAAGATCTAGAGATGACATTCACTTGACTTTGACTTCAAGTTGGTTCCTTCAGCATCGTCTATCGCATTTATTACGGGGTATGTTTTGAGAAGCTGTTTATATTAATGTATGCATGCTGAATGTCACCATCGAACATCAAGGTAGAATACAAAGTTCCGTCGTGATTACCTCAATATTTATGGTTCCACAACTGAGCGCATTTTAACAATTTGTGCCGCGCAACACTACTTTGTGGAATCAGATACCTAAAGAGGTATTTTCAAAACAATCCGACCTTTAAAAAAAGAGCAAATGGTTTTGCGAGTGTTCATGGGCGGAGGACCGCTTGTCCTGAATAGACTCCGACTCGTTTGCTACTCTATATTCAATAAAATTTTGAAAACGAGAGTCATAATTTGGTTATTCTAATCTTGCAAAGTAACATAACTCGGTAAAGCACAATCCTTGTGCTAAAGTTTGTGAAAGCCTTTTGTATGGATATGTTTTATGAATAAAAACTAATTTATTTTGAAGTGTTGTTAATTTAATTACTGAAAAATACCATGTATATACTAGAAGTTAATTATGTTACTACATAGCAGACAAGAGGTCAGGTGATTTCCATGGTAAAAGATCATTGTCGTCCCATAATTCATCCAATGCTTGTTTTGCGGGAGTTTCTAATACCCTCAGTCTCTTAGCGAAACAGTACAAGTACTATTTTACGCCGGTATTTTATCATCCCGTGGTATTAATTAGCGTGTATAAGCTTCGCCATGATTCTCCCACAGAAGAGACAAATATAAATGGTATCATTTCACATGCCTAAAATATCCTCAGTCACTCAGATAAACACAGTACAAGTATTGTATCACGCTATTCATGTCGTCAGTATTATTTTCTGTAATATTTTTCTGAGACTGATGCTATTATTAGTATTTCTTGCGAGTTTTTATTGCGATATATACATAATTGAGAAATGGGTTTATTGTTATCGCTGTTTATTCTCTGGTATGACTAGGGTTTAAACCGGTAGTAGAGTCAATGATATTCAAAAATGATTGTAAAATCCTAAATGATAAATAAAGTATTTTATTTTTGTATTTATAAATGAAAAATTATACGCATATAAAAATAACTTTATAGAAATGCAGAGATTACGCTCTCCTTACTAGCATTATACTAAATAGACTTTTTGGGTCGCAATTCGTCAAATCGAGCTTATTTCGTCATTCCCCCGATTCATTCAATTTTCATTTGATTCGGACCCACATCCAATGATATTTGATACCCAAATCTCCCTGGGTGTTCAACTAGACAGAACATCATAAAAGAAACCTAACCTTTAGGCATCGTGTTCCAATTTTCTTTGCGGAATTTATTAGTTCGTTTTAGAAGAGGAGAAAACTTTATTCACTTTACTACAAACTACATGCAATCAATCAAATAAAATCCAAATATTGGATCGTCTGTAAGCCTCAATAGTAAATGGGAGACCGCGACGGTTGATGTCACGTTAAATATGTAAAGTTTTATCCGTATCACCGCGATGATTTTCGTTCCACAATTGAGGCTTTTTAAAGGTATTTTGTGTCGTGCACCACAATTCTGCGAATACAGCTACCTGCAGAGGTATCTCCAAACCTATATGACTTGGGGACATACAAAGAAAGAGCGTATCTATCTTTAAAAGGTTGGCCACCTACCCAAGGCCCTGCAAGGACTGGGGATGTCCATGGGTGGAGGACCGCATATCCTAGGTAAGCCTTCTGCTGGGTTTCCACCGTTTTCATACAAAAAATCACTCACACAGCCAATGAAGCTATGTATATTATTAAAAATTAAAAATATTTCAAGTTAAAAAGATGAAAATATAAAAAAAAATACACAAATTCTAATTTGTTAATCAATTTCTCGTTTGATTTATATGTATATTATAAAAGTATAACATACTCTTTGAGTCCTGGACACACTCCCGAATAAATGTAACTCTCATAGACCAACAGTGATAGGTTATAATTGATATTATTGGCGTATCTGAAACAATTAATTAATATAAATTCAATATCTTACACTATATGCAATAAATTATCAATTGGGAATTAAATCAAATATACATTTTTGAATGAGAATCAAAAACACGAACGTCTCATAGTCTAACCATCCCAAAAAAACACAAAACAAGATAAGCCCTCCAAAAGACCGAATATTATATATTTTTAATTGGATCAGAGATAAAATCGATACCTCTTGCTTTATGGAAGACTTATATAACCTACGAGGCTACGATTTACAAGCTACAAGGCTCTCAGACATATATAAATTATATCCTTAACAAGTATTGTATCAGTCAATTGTCAATTCTAGGATCCATTAATTAATTAACATGTAATATATTTTTCTCAAGGTGTAGGCCTATGTCTAACAGTGAGCGTCTTACGGCTGAAATGATGATGATGATGATCATGATGTTTTTTTTAAATTTATTAATTGATCTCGCCTGAGCTATTGTTACAGTATCGTTTTCAATCTTCTAGAGAGTAAATTCGCTTTACTTTTGAGATATGTTTCTCCCCTCTGATGTTATCAGCGAACAAACTTCCTTCCGCCTTGTGCCGCAAAATTGTCGGGGTCAAATGGCATGTATTTAAACCCGACGAAATACAGATATCACAAAAAAACGTAAACATTCTAAGTATATTTGTGAAACTAAATTTCACTTGTGTTTTTACGTTAATTAGAAACTGTACTGTAATGTGGAATATACAAGTTTGCTTTGCGATAACATATACACAATTTTTTTTATTATAGCGGATAACGCAGCAAGTTGGTCTCCTGTATGGTAAGAGAACACCACCGCCGAAGGACTTTTACTGGTCGTCCGAAGTGACAACACGGGCTCGCAGAATACTCAGTGTGAAATAGTAGCTGTACTTAAAACGGTGCCTCTAGTGTGTTTCGTTGAGTGAGTGAGGATATCAGACTATCTTGAAATTATCCCACTTAAACAACGAAAAATCCAGCAGCACAAGCAAAGCGCAGACTTTAGCGCTTTTGTCCACGAGCGATGGTATTCTCTAACCATACCTATAGGAGACCCATCTGCTGTGTTGTCCGCTATAACATAAAAAAATATTCACCAAACACTATTAAGCCCATCTAAATACCAAAGACAATCAGAAACTGTATGAACCCCGCGATTCGAACTCGATTTCGCACTCTCTTACAAAATCACCAAAATACCTTGCTTTGTATTTTTCCTTACCCATTATATCTATGATATACGTACGGGGTGTCTCTGTCATTGTCTACGAGGTATGTATGAATAAATTAAGCCAACCTGTCTAGCCCCCAGCCAACAGCCACTCCCAGAGTGCCGTCGTCTGCGTTCGCCATTTCATGGGACATTAGTGGCACCGGTGCCCATCCATTACACGTCTCAGACATCGAATTCACAATTTCTATTACACCTTGTTTGGAGAAAATATATTAGGTAACACCGTTTCACAATTTGATATTCTAGAATAAACTGTTTCTCTTACAGCAAGAGAAAAAATATACAAATAGGCGATAGACTTTTTAAATCCAATCATTAAAATAGACAGTACATATTGAGATCGTAATTAAGACATATTGCAAAGAGGAAATAGAAGTTATTATAATTTATAAATGGGACAGTGTTAACACACGCCCGACCACTCAAGCCCCTCCAAGGACTTCGGATCGGGATTTGATCCCGATTCCTTTCGCTATGTGGTAGACTTATAAAAACAGTTATCTACGAGGATTTTGCTAGTTTGTATTAAAAAATACAATCTAATCAAAGCAATAATACCCAGTAAAACAAATGAGTGCGACAAAAATCCTCACCAATATTATAAAGATATTTTGTATCTCTCAAATCGAATCGGGGATGTACAAAACTACGCTTAACATAAGTTATTCGCTCCGCGTTCCGCCAGTTGTCCGTGCAATAAGCTACATAGGCCGACTGCCCATTTGAGAGCGTATTCTTGTAATGCTTGTATAAACATGAGCCGGCTGCCAATAGCCAATGTGGGCTTAGTGACGCCGCATCACAACGCACCTAAAATAACATTAACATTCATTATTCGATAGATTTATTTAATGGTGTACAGATTGGTGAAACGTAACACGACTTGAATCATGCAATAAAAGCTCGTAGCTTAATGGTTTTGAAAGTGTACCATGAAACGAGAGTATCGGGTTCGAACCCAGGTTCGGAAAATATAATTTAATTTATAATTAATTCGGTCTCTGGAAGGGTTTGACAGTGGCCGAATGAGGGTTTTAATAGTGTCGCACCCGTGGTAGAGCCATGCTGAAGCATATGCGTAAGAGCTGGCCCAATTAGTGCGATAGCATGGCTCTTCTACGGGTGAAAGACTACGAATTTCTTCGTTGCACAAAGAGACGCGCAGTGTGCGGCTGTGTGGCAAAGAGACGTGCGCAGAAAATGCGCGTTTCGAGCGCGCTACGCGTCTATGCTTGTAGCGAGCGTAAAATGAAAGACAGAATGTTGCGTTGCATGTTACGTTTCACCAATATGTACGCACCATACTGGGTGATTTGCAATCCTATTGCTTATGTATTACAAGTAATTATTAATTATATTTCCTACTCATATTTTAATGTTTTTTTTTGGTATAGTAGACAACGGAACAGGTGGGTCTACTTTATGGTAAGAGAACACCGCCACCCATGGACAACTGAGCCACAGTCCGCGTTGTGGTTTGTTTGCCAGCTTTTTACGCCGATATATATGTTAGAAAAATATATGAGATACCAAACATTAACTTACTGTTGTGATATTTAAGGGAAATATTGTCATGAAATTACCTGCATTGGTTCATAGACATATAACGCAATGAATGGAAACTCAGACCAAGCACCAGGCCTAATGTAGGAATGCTTAATTGAAGTTTGCGTAGCAATGTCTTTGATTATTTTTGGAGAATCTGTAGTGTCCTTATAAAAATTTGGTATCTGTACATCAACATGTTTCTTGACATACCTCGATTTATTTGTTTCCTTTAAATCAAAATCAATATCCTCCAACAATATTTGCTCTTGCACATCAATCACATCTTTGACTCCGCTTTTATGCGTTGGTGTATAGTTGTCATACATTTCAAAGAATTTTATTTTATCATAAGCGGTTGTTGACGCATCTTCCTTCGTTGAAGTATCAGTGCTCTGTCTTCGTGAATTGATATTTTTATCCAACAATTCCGTCGTTACCGGACAAGTTTCATCTTCATAGTTTTTACTAACCACATCAAAAAAATTCCGTTTATTGTTGGAAATCGTATTTACAGTATGTACAGAGCTTTGTGTTGATGTACAAGTCTCGTACTGAACTTGAAATAGAAATAATGGCGAATTTATAACAGAACGTGTTTCTATAGACAAATGATTGGTTCTTGAATCAGAGTCCCTTCTCTTAATTCGTTCATCGATAAGGTCTGAGTAGTAGAATTCTATGTTACTTGGAGTTGATTTTTTTATATTCGGGATTTTTTTTTGTAAGAGATGTTTATTTTCTGTCCATGCTTCCGTTACTTTATCTACTGTAGTATTTGTAGAGATTTCGACGTCTTTGAAAATTTTCGTTTTCCTCCATAGTACATTGATAATTTCGTACCGTTTCTGAGTCACTCTACTCACTTGCCATCGTCTGGGTGAAACTATTCTAGGTGTGGTATTAGATACTTGATTTATATCCGTAACATTCCTTCCGTTATCTTTGCTATGCAGAACTTTGCGATTCGCCGCGTTTATATTTATAAATAATAGAACAACAAGAATTTCAATCAAATGCATTGCGACTATTTAATAGACTAAATGGATTACATAAAGTGGATTGCGTACGAAAGATTTTACTAAAAATTCACACTGTCAGCTTAAAAAAGCAATGACAATTTTTGCTGTTACTTAAACTGTCAGATAAATTTGACAATTAACAGCAGCACAGATAATATATATATATAAGACATTTGAAACAAAATTTCGGGTAAAAAAAACAACCGTGAAAGTCTATTAATAACACCTCTCGATTCACACAAATTTTACATAATTAATTACTTAATCACATAATTAAACACTAATTAATCACATAATTTACATAATTCAATATGGGCTTCAATGCGGCGCCGGCATCCAAAACATAATGACGTATCATTCACAGACTGCGGCAGCACTAAGGGCGGTCAAGTTCAAATTATAAATACATTCTCATTAAAAATTTTTGCATGTCTTCTCAGCAAAAGTTTCCTAACATAAATAAAAATTCCTTTTAGAAAAATTTAATACTCAAAGTAACCTCGTTAAATACTTATATTTTAATACTGGCAGTTAGAAAAAGTCATATTGTCACAATGAAGTATGTCTACATTTTTTTGTGAAATTAATTTGTGTTTGAACTAAAAGTTAATTTATCAAAATTTGAAGAAATTTTAAGTGAAGGTAAGAGGTGTAGCATTAGTACGGAAAACCTATATCAAACTGATTGACTATAATTATAACTTATTTTTATAATTCCAAGGAAAGTGGTTATTTTTGCACACGTAGGAGAGCTATTCTGAACATGCTAAGGCACTAATTGTGCCGGCTCGTCCGAAGTCACACCACGGGCTCACAGAAATTTCAATATAAATGGTTGTTCTTGAAACGGTGCTTCTCTATTTCACTGACTGAGTGAGTGAGGATATCGGAGGCACTTATAAATGCCACCTAAGCGGCTTGAAAAGCCAGCAACACGCGTGGTGTGTGGCGCTGTTGTCCATCTGCGGTGTTCTCTTACCATATAGATGCCCCACCTGCTCCGTTGTCTTCTTGTGTATATGATTCGTCAACAATTGAAACTGTAAATCTTACATTAGTAATAATTTATATGGCCGTACTACCAAATATAATAGTTCTTCAGTCGCTAGCGGTTAAGACGTTAATAGTTCCAGCTCTTAATATTAATATAAATAAAAAAACTTTTAAGATGTTTCTAAATGACTAACTGGGTGGTATATATTTATATAATTAAAATTAATTCCAAATAATTTTCATATTTTTAAAAAATTTCCCTGCTCATCAAGATCAATCAAGTTGTTATATATATTATTATAGTAGCAAAAAATGGTAAAACATAAATAATATAATATATAAATGCTTTTCTCGGTTAAGCTTGAGAATCGTTGGGCTTATTTGGTTATTTGTGGTTGGAACGTTGAGAATATGTGGAATCAGCTGCCAGCAGGGATATTTGCAGTCCAATACGACTTGGAACCTTCAAGAATAGAGCGTACACTTTCTTTAAAGGTCGGCAACGCACCCGCGGCTCTGAGGGCGGGGGGTGTCCATGGGTGGAGGACCGCTTGAAAAAAACATACTAAAGTACGGAAACATGACAGTATAATTATCCAATACAAACTGTTTGTACCTGTGAAACATACTAAATCTTTAAATAATTCCGAGGAAAATGTTAATATATGAAAAATCGGGAAGCAAACGAGAAAGAGACTTATCATTGATCAGTCTTTTCCCCGCCCATGGATAAATTGGGTTTCCGACCTTTAAGATTTGGTAATGTCTCTGCAGGCAGCTGATTTCACAGAGAGGTGGTTCGCTGCACGGAATGCCTTAAAAAACGCTTAGTATGGAACAGCGAACATCGAGGTTATACGAAAGATTTAAGTTTTATTTGATTTTCTGTACTATGCCTTTATCCTTCAGTTTTCATCAGATATGTTATGTAAGTCATGAAACTCCGCATGTCATCTAGTCCCATAGAAAATATTAGCAATTTTAGCGCAACTAGAATATATTCCCTTGACCTCTACGTTGACTTAATTCAAGGCCTGCTTCTTAAGCACGACAACATGTGATCGCTCTTTCATAACCTAGTTTCGGTTGGCATTAACTTTATATAGTATGTCATACTCTAACAGTTTTTGCAATATATTTACTTTATTGTACGAACCAATTTGTTTTTTTATATATCCAGCCGTGGCAGGCCCATGCTGAAGCATCTTCTGACACATTAATTGCGCCGGTTCGTCCGAAGTCATCACTTGTCAAGTGTCATTGGCTCACAGACTACTCACCGTGTAATTTATTGTATTTTGCTGAGTGATCTGAGATATTCGACGCCATTGAAACTACACCGCTTAAGTGGCGTATAAAGCCGTCAATACATACAAGCACGAATTTTTGTGGAGTTTTCTTTGAGTGCTTGTGATATCACATCATACACGATGCCCGCCTACTTTGTTGCTCGTTGTCCAATATAAAAACTTAGGTTAAAAAATCTTTTAAAATTTTATTGATGCTTAAAACAACGAGCTACCTAGTTCAGGCGAAGACTATGTAATATAATAGGTTTATTTAGGTAAGACACCAAAATATACAGCGGTTGATATGTTCCTAAGTAGGTATATAACATACATATAGAATCTTGTTAAATAGTTTTTAATTTATATTAATGCTTTATATCAAGATTTCCAACAAGGAGAGTTTTTTAATAGAATAAACAGAAAAATATCAGATTTGATTTTTTTCATTATATAGCGGACAACGAGCAGGTGGTACTCCTATATGGTGAGAGAATTCCGACGCCCATGCACAACCGCGCCGCAGTCCGGGTGTTGGTTGTATTGCCGGCTTTTTACGCCACTTAAGCGGCATTTTTAAGGTAATCCGATATCCTCACTTACTCTGCGAAACACAGTACAAGTACCGTTTCACGCTGAGTATTCATATAAATATTAATTTTGGTTATTATTAGCATTTATGTATGGTCCAGAGATGATGCTGTATACCTCCATACTTGCGGACCTCCAAGAGTCCATGGGCCACAGATTGGAAAACACTACTTTGTACTGTCTTGTAGTTAGAGAATTAAGTATTTGCTGGAAATTTATTGAAAAGCACAATTTAGAATGTCAGTTTTATTGCAATGCTCAAACGGCGTAAAAAGCCGGCAACATAACTGAAGCGCGGATTGTGGCGCGGTTTTCCATTAGCGAAGGTCATCTCTTATTGTAGAAAAGACAAGCCTGCGCCGTTGTCCGCTATACCATAATAAATTGTACACTAATTACAATATTGATAATGAATTATTTAATTTTCTATTAAGGCTTCGATTATGGAACGTTATTCTCATTATAAATGAAGGCGTGGTTATATGTTCAAAGAGCACGGCGTTAAGTCTAGTATAGGACTTTAATCGGTGAAGCCGAACCCAGAAGGTGTGGTCCAATCACAGAAATGAACATAATAACTGCAATAATGTTTAGTGCTTTCCGATATCATAAAATAGTAGTGAGTTCAGGTTTAATCGATACAGAAGGTCCACCATCAGACGAATGTCATATAAATCTTTATGATTAAACTAGATATATAACTAAACGAATCGAAAAGTCATTTTTTTAAAGTATTTCTAAGGAATCTCTTATAAAGAAGGCTCTAAGAGAAATAATGTAAAAATTGCGGGATACTAACAAAAGATTTCCCATAAAAACTAACAGATTTCCTTAATGTTAAGAGATTAGACCTGCCCATTGCTAACCACGGCATAATTTGGGTGTCATTAAGTTAACGGCTTTTTTTAACGCTCAAACGGAATAATTTAATGCGGTATTTTTAACCACGGTAGCAGTATCTTTATTAGTAATATATAGGTCTCGTATAATAAATGTGAAACAGCCCTTGTACTGTGTTCCGCTGTGTTAGTAGAGATACCGAAGGCTCTTTAAATTATACCACTTAGGCGGCGTCAATTGGCGCATACACAACCAAAGCGTGGTTTGTGGCGCGGTTTTCCATGAGCGCCAATTATCTCTTACCACAGAAGAGATCCGCTATACAATAAAATTTAATGGCTGAATTTTGACCGCTCATGAATAAATTCCAAAATGTATTTTTGTGTCGGGTAGTCACGATTTGCAGGGAAACTTTTGAGTGCTTTGCGATTTATTCTGTGTGAAGTACGAGTTGATTTGAAATACGCAACTGGAAGCCGTTAAAAATTAAAAGGTAACATCAAACAGCCGTTTTTCAATATGAATACGAAATCGGATTTTCCATTGTGGATTTATTTACGTTCAAATGTATACAATTTATAGCAAAAATACAAGATTTTTTTTAAATTGTATAGCGGGTTACGTAGTAAATGGATCTTTTATATGTCAAGAAATCACCGCCCATGGACAATCGTGCCACATTCTGTACTAGATGGCCGACTTTTCTCGCCGCTTGAGTAGGATTATATCACGTATTTTGCCTTCTGTGAGCCCGTGATATCACTAGAGTATGTCTCTCCAATACAGAGTTACATGGTAACATATAATAAATAAAATACTAAAAAGGTTTGGTTTCTTTTAGATTGAATATAATACTTCAAGATGAATTCAGTACCGATTGCATTGAACAAAGCCGCCATGCGGAAATATGAAGACTTGGAGATACCTTGCGATAGAATATTGGCGTCTTATGTGTGGGTGGACGGTACCGGCATTAACTTACGCTCCAAGGATAGGACTTTTGAATTTATACCGAAGACAAACAAAGGTATTGTTTCACGATGAAAGAACGAGGAAAGTTGTAGATGTTGTGTTAGTACTATATAATAGGGAAGGTTGATGTGGTCACCGTCGCCCATGGACAAGCTCTTTACACACCGCCGTAAGTTTTGTTGCCTTCTTTTACGCCACTCATAAATTATTGAGTGATCGGTAACGTCAATTGGTTTACTAGTTTGAAAAACCCAACCTGTAATGCCATATCATTTATTAAAGTACAAATATTGCTATTGAAAAGTGACGTTGATCTTAAGGAACATTTGGGGATATAAAAAATAAATTTTACCGCACCTACAAAATAAATGTATTAAATTTCATAAAATATGACACATTAAATACAGAAATTGGTTGGAATATTAGTTCATTGTGACACGAAAGTTTTATATATAAGATTTTAATTATATTCTTGTATTTCACCCGTGGGAGAGCCATGCTGAATCATATGCTGACGCACAAATTGGGCCGGCTCGTCTGAAGTGATAACTCGGGCTCACAGAATACTAAGCGTGAAACTGTACTTGTAACGGTACTTCGCGGAGTGAGTGAGGATATCGGAGGCGCTTAAAAGTGCCGCTTAAGCGGCGTAAAAAGCCGGCATCGAAACCAGTGCGTGGTCTGTAACGCGGTAGGCGATGGGCGATGGTGTTCTCTTACCATATAGGAGACCCACCTGCTACGACGTTCCCTTTAGAATTTTACAAAAATAATGAAACAATAAGGTTTGTTTTATATGAGTGTGATTAAGTGTTAATAAAGCTTAGTTGTTACTCGTAACCAATAGTTGGATTGTTAAATAACTACGGGTTATACTTAATTGCCACTTTGTCGAGTAAACTTTGTAATTGCTGATTTAAATACGAAAGGCATTGCGTTAGGTAATTTGATTAGAAAATGGTACTGCAAGGCTGCTTATATGCTAGACGGAAATATTAATTCCCTTACAATGTATCTTGATGTTATTATAGTATTGCGGGCAACGGTGCAGGAAGGGTTTCATGGTAAGAGATCATCGCCGCCAGTGGGCAGCCGTGCTACAATCTACGATTGTTAGTTGTCGGCGTTTTAGGTGGTTTCAGCGATGATACAACCAATGTTTAACGCTGAGTATTCTAAAACCGTAACCGTAGCATGGATTGAGATTTCAGATGAGACAACTAAATTAGTATTGTTAAGCGCAAGTTGTTGCGCGATTGTCCATGGGCGGAGGTGACCTATTACCATAGCGGAGACCTACCTGATTCATTGCCCTCCATACCATAAAAAAAACATGAGCGAGTATCTACCGATAGACCATCCATATTAGAAAAATATTTTGATACTAATATCGGTGTTAAATAATGAAAGTTGTTGGCAGAAGGGTGACAATGACTAATCAGAGCGTGTATTTATTCTCTTATGACAAATCATAAAAACAATTCGAAAAATGATAATTTTCCCAATGCAAAAGGTGACTGCATCAGGTCTCCTATATGGTAAGATAACACCGCCGCTCATGGTCAACCGCGCCACAGTCCACACATCGGTTATGTTTTCCGCATTTTTACTCCGCTTAAGAGGCACTTTTTAAGAGCCTCCAATATTGTCATTCACTCTTCGAAACACAGTATAATTACCGTTTCACGCTGGGTATTCTGTGAGCCGGTTGTATCACTTCGGATGAGCCGGTCTATTTACTGCGTCAGCATATGCTTCAGCATGGCATTCCCACGGGTGCGACAATATTAGACACACGCACGGCCACTGTCAAGCTCTTCCAGAGATTGAATAAATTATAAATGAATTTATAGTTAACCGGACAGGGATTCGAACCCGATACCTCTCGCTTCATGGTACACTTTTAAAACCATTAAGCTACGAGGCTCTCAAAGTATATGTATATAAAACAAGATAAACTGCACATAGGTATATATGTATAAATCATATTTCTCGCAATGCAAATATTATGTTGAATATATCAAATGATTTCCTTATTTCGTCCCAAATGTATCTAATATTCAAGTGGAAAAGCCTGCAGACTGTGTGATGTATACATTAGCATCTGGTGTAGTGGGATATTGGCTTATGACGCTGAATGATCGCTTGTGATTCTTCACCAAATACTTTATTTTTATGTCTTCAACCCCTGGTTTCTTCCTGATATGTATTTATTGTTCTGCTTTTTGTAGTGTATAGAGAGTGCAAGGGGTGTGCATAGAACAACGCTCCACGAGTTGTGGTGGGGCTAACCCACATCTTGTGATGGAGCATACAGTCGAACATCAACCGTTACTATATATTATAAAATAAAATATTTGTGTAATTGTGTACTCTTGCCAAGTGAATAAAGCTTTCTTGCTTTTTGAACGATTTCACTGAATAAAATCTGCGTTAATGAGATGTTTTTATATAAAATATGAGGTATTATGGCGTTAGAATAACCAAGGCTGCTTTGACGGTTTTTTTTAAGAGTAGATGTGCTTTTTTGCAGTCCCTAAGTCATATTGCTTTTATTACGATGTTGAAATTGAGCTTCATTGTATTAAACCAAACATTTTCTTAGAATTTTCTGCGTGATGAGTGCGAAGAAGATGCTGACGGAAGAATCATACGCATCGCCACAGTGCCAATCTGTTCACAAATACAAACTACCAAATAGAAAAAACAAACAAATTCATTTGTAAGATAATATTTATAAGAATTATTTTTATTTAATTTGTTTTAGATCTCCCGATCTGGTATTTCGACGGCAGCAACACGGCTCAAGCGAGTGCAGACAATTCGGATACGTTCATCTTCCCCGAGGTCATTTATCACGACCCGTTCCGGCGTGGAAGCAATATCATGGTCTTGGCAGACACGTATCAGCACAACTATCAGCCAACTTGTGAGTGATATCAGACTTCGTATTTTTTATTAAAAAGCTGACAACCGTGCATGTGGGTGTCTCCTATATGAAAAGAGAAAACCGCCGCCCATGGACAACCGCACCATAGTCTGCGTATTGATTGTGTTGCCGGCATTTTTCGCCGTTTAAGCGGTATTTTCAAGGGCCTCCGATATCCTCACTCACTCTGCGAAACGCAGTATAAGTACCGTTTCTCGATGAATATTCTGTGAGACCATGGTATCACTACGGACGAGTCGGCCCAATAGTATGTCAGCATATGCTTCAGAATGGCTCTCCTACTGGTGCGACAGAATTAAGACACTCGCCCGGCCATTGTCAAGCCTTTCCAGAGATCGAATAAATTTTAAATTCAATTATAACTTTACGGACCGGGCTTCGAACTCGATACCTCTCGCTTCATGGTACACATTTAAAACCATTAAGCTGCGACTATAGTAAATGTCAAATTTGAAACAGTCGCGTATGCTCGTCTAATCCTGATTATGCTTACACAGTATTAATGAGCTTTGAACGGTGACTAAATTGCGCGTTTAACGACTTGATCTAATAATTAAGCTACTAATGTATGATAATTATGAGATTCGCAATAAACTGCTTATTTAAATGAAGATTTTTATATACAAACGTAGTCATGGACCCCAAAGGGTCCGTGACAATGCCTTGTATGGTCCTAATGGCCCGTCAAACGAAGAAAGAAGGTACGCGCCCTGTAAAGACAGGACAGTGATTGAACTCAGTCCTGTATAACCCAAAGAAAGTGAATCGGTTATTTTTAACAATTAACTTTTAAACCTAAAAAAAAGAACAAATCATAATTTTGAGAGCCCCGTAACTAACTGATTTAATAAATCGACCATGAAATGTGTACATGTGTTTTAATACTAGTGCACCTATGGGAGAGCCAAGCTGAAGCATATGTGGACGCATTAATTGAGCCGGCTAGTCCGAAGTGAATCCACGGGCTCACAGAATATTCAATATGTAATGGTAGCTGTACTTGAAACGATGCTTCTATTGTGTTTCGCTGAGTGAGTGAAGAAATCGGAGCCCTTAAAAATGCCTAAAAAGTGCGTAAAGCCGGCAACACAGACAATGGGCGGACTGTGATGCGATTGGAAACGTTTCAAACTATTCGAACCGCGGCATAATTGCGGTTTATATTCGATTTGGTGTGCGTGTTGCGTGTCCGTGTG